>CAUYQU010082759.1:0-43701 GCA_963574635.1 Cheracebus regulus | reverse complement strand
CTCTCAGTCCTCAGCGCTTCCAATTGCTGTTTTCCTTGTGGGGATGGGACCAGCCGAGCCCGTCCGTCCCGTACACTCCGCACCGGGAAGCGCCGCGCTGGGGCTCCGGCAAAACAGCCGCGCCGGCCAAACGAGTCGCGCTGGCGACCCGTGTGGCTCCTCGGCCGGGAATCTCCCGGTCTGTGGGCAACAAAAGTTCGTCGGAAAGTGCGGCGTTCACTCGTTCTCTGCGCTTTCACTGGGAGCTACATTCCTGGGCTGTTGCTAATCGGCCATCTTGGATCTCTGTCCTACTCTGTCTTTTATGTTGTAGTTGTCATATATGTGTATGTTGACAACATTATAATATAATTTTTACATTGCACTGTTAAACATAGGTTAAATAACTGAATAATAAAACAATAGTCTGTATGTAAAAATAGTTATATTAGATATTTATTTCTGTTGCTCTTCATTTTCAATTTTCTTTTCTTTCTTTTTTTTTTTTTTTGAGACAGTCTCATTCTGTTGTCAGGCGCCAGACTGGAGTGCAGTGGCGCAATCTCAGCTCACTGCAACCTCCGCCTCCTGGATTCAAGCAATTCTCCTGCCTCAGCCTCCCCAGTAGTTGGGATTACAGGCGTGTGCCACCACGCCCAGCTAATTTTTGTGTTTTTAGTAGAGACGGGGTTTCACCATGTTGGCCAGGATGGTCTTGATCTCTTGACCTCGTGATCCGCCCGCCTTGGCCTCCCAAAGTGCTGGAATTACAGGCGTAAGCCACCGCACCCGGCCTCATTTTCAATTTTCTACATTTTCTTATGATACTATTTCACTTTTGTATGAGAGCCTTTCTTTTTCTTTTTCCTTTTTTTTTGAGACGAGGTTTCAGTCTATCACCTAGGCTGATGTGCAGTGGTGATCCTAGCTCACAGCAGCGTCAAACTCTGGACTCAGGTGATCCTCCCGCCTTGGCCTCCCAAATTGCTGGGATTACAGGCATGAGCCGCCATGCCCTGCCTGTTTTTCTACTTTCTTTTTGCATCCATGTTTCTGATGGAAAGTCTGCAGTTATAAGTAATGTGTTGTTTGTCTCTGACTGTTTAAAGATTTTTGTTGTTGTTGTTTAGGTTTTAGCGGTTTGATTATGAGTGTCTTGGTGTAGATGTCTTTGGGTTTTCCTGTTTAACGTTTGCTTAGCTTCTTGAATCTGCAGATACCTATCTGTGTTTCATCAAATTTGGGAAGTTTTCAGCCATCATTTCTTCAGATATTTTTTCTGCTCTGCAGTCTTTCTCCTCTGCTTCTGGAGCTCTGATGCCGTAAATATTATACCTTTTGATACCTTTCTTTTATAGTGATAAAATATACATAACATAAAATTTTCCATTTAACCATTTTTAGGTATATAGTTCAGTGGCATTAAATACATTCACATTGTTGTGCTGCTATTACCATCATCCATCTCCAGAACCCTCTACCTTACTCTTTTAAAAGTTCGCGTAGAATTTCATGTATAATCTATCTTAATAAATTAACCATTTCCCTGCAGTGGGATTTTTAGGTACTTTTTTTGTTGTAAATTATGTGGCAGCAAAGGTGTATCTTAAGTATTTATTTTTTCTCTCTTTCTTTCTTTCCTTCTTTCTTTCCCTTCCCTCTGTCTGTCCATCCGTCCTTCCTTCCTTCTCTATTTTTCTTTCTTTTTTCCCTCCCCTCCCCTCCCCTCCCCTCCCCTCCCCTCTTTTCTTTTCTTTTTTTTTGAGACAGAGTCTCACTCTTTTGCCCAGGCTGGAGTGCAGTGATGTAATCTTGGCTCACTGCAACCTCTGCCTCCGAGGTTCAAGCAATTCTGCCTCAGCTTCCCGAGTAGCTGGGTTTACAGGTATGTGTCACTATATCTGGCTAATTTTTTTTTTTTTTTTTTGAGACAGAATCTTGCTCTGTTACCTGGGGTGGAGTGCAGTGGTACCATCTCAGCTCACTGCAACCTCCACCTCCTAAGTTCAGGCAATTCTTCTGCCTCAGCTTCCTTAGTAGCTGGGACTATAGGCGTGTGCCACCATGCCTGGCTAATTTTTTTATTTTTAGTAGAGACAGAGTTTCACCTTGTTGGACAGGCTGGTCTGGAACTCCTGACCTCAGGTGATCCACCTGCCTTACCCTCCCAAAGTGCTGGGATTATAGGCATGAGCCACTGCACCCGGCCCCGGCTAGCTTTTTTATTATTATTAGATACAGGGTTTCACCATGTTGTCCAGGCAGGTGTCAAACTCCTGACCTCAAGTGATCCTCCTGCCTTGGCTTCCCAAAGAGTTGGGATTACAGGCATGAGCCACTGCACCCAGCCTGTCTTAAGTATTTTAAAGGTAAACTTTTATCTGTTACTTTTTCTTTTCTTTTTTTTTTTTTTGGAGAAAAAGTCTCTGTAGCCCAGGCTGGAGCATGGTGTCATGATGTCATGATCTTGGCTCACTGCCACCTCTGCCTCCTGGGCTCAAATGGTTGTTGTGCCTCAGCCTCCTGAGTAGCTGGGACTACAGGCACATGCCACCATACCCAGCTAATTTTTTGTATTTTAGTAGAGAGAGGCTTTCACCAGTTTGCCCAGGGTGGTCTTGAACCCTGAGCTCAGATGATCTGCCCAGTTCGGCCTCCCAAAGTGCTGGGATTACAGGTGTGAGCCACCTCACCTGGCCTCTGTCACTTTTATTTAAAGTGACAACCCTAGAGGTTGGGAGATTGTAAAGGGTATGTATATTGGCTAAAACGAAGTCTTTATTCTATTATTATTGGGATTTCTGTTTTAAAAATTTATATTAAAATGTGTGAACCTGAAAGAGCCAGTCTTTCAGGTTGGATCCGAGTGGCTAACTGGGCCTAAATTTAAAATAGAGTCTAGCAACCATTTGCTGACTAGAGGTCACTCACATTCTCTGTGTTCCTGAAAACTCACACCTCTGTTTAACTTTAGGTTTCACTAATTGAAGAGAAGCACTCCAAGGTTTTGATTTTTACCTTAAATAATTGAGAAAACTAAAATAAATTTGTTATTTTAGTTATAAGTTTCATAATTTTCATCATATTTGCTGTAGACTTTAGGAAGCACTGAAAACAGTTTCTTTGAGGAATGCCATGGGTTTTATCATAAATATTCCTGATTCTTCAAATTTAGTAAACAATTTTATACATTATTTTGGACTAGAAAACTTAATGACAAAAACTATAGTTTATGTTTCTTTTTCCTCAGTTTACTTTCTTTTTTGAGTCAGAGTCTTGGTCTGTCTCCCAGGTTGGAGTGCAGTGACATGATCTTGGCTCACTACAACCTCTGCCTCCTGGGTTCCAGTGATTCTCCTGCCTCAGCCTCCTGAGTAGCTGGAGTTACAGGTGCATGCTACCACACCCAGCTAAGTTTTTGTATTTTTAGTAGAGACAGGGTTTCACCAAAGAAGTGGGGTTACAGGTGTGAGCTACTGTGCCCAGCCCCAGTTTACACATGCTGTGTAAACTTCAGTGCTAGGTCTTGAGTTAACAGATCACTATGTAATTAACAGATGTCTGTCATGAACAGTGACTAATCACATCACTTCTTTCAGAGTCTGTTGGAGTTGGTCACTGTGCATGTTATTCAGTTCATACACAGGCAGCAAAGTGTGTAGTTGTGTTGCATCCTTGTCTTTCAATTAAAAACTTATGTGACATTTTATAAAAATGGATACTTAAAAGGAGAGAATTTGCAAAAAAAAAAAAAAGATGAAAGTGCCGAAAAGGAATGAAAAGTGCTAATATAGGAACTGAAAAATGGAATGTGATTAGAATATTCAAAAATGGTGACTGGTAAATCACCAAGAGCTAGGCCTGCATGTAGCTACAGTGTGAACTGTATTGAAAAAGTTCAATAAATATAAAAATAAATTGGTTCAGCCAGGCGTGGTGGCTCACATATGTAATCTCAGCACTTTTGGAGGCTGAAGGTGGTGGATCACTCGAGGTCAGGAGTTCGTGACCAGCTTGGCCAAACATGGTGAAAGCCTGTCTTTACTAAAAATAGAAAAAATACAGGTGTGGTGGTGGCACCTGTAATCCCAACAACTTGGGAGGCTGAGGCAAGAGAATTGCTTGAACCCAGGAGGCAGAGGTTGCAGTGAGCCGAGATGGTACCATTGCACTTTAGCCTAGGCAACAAGCAAAACTCCATCTAAAAAATAATAATAAAACATATAAATACATAAATTGCTTCATCATGTAGTTTAAATAAATTGTATTAAAGAACAGACCCTGGTCAGTTTGACGAGCATTCAGGCTGAAATATTAAAGTCAATTGTTGCACTGAAATAAAACTGTAATTACAAGCCAACCGAATAACTTATTGCCAGTAAAGGCTGATTTGATCATTTCAGAATCAGAATGGATTACTGCTAAGTTCTCTGGTAAAGAAGATGATAGAACAGATGCTGCTGTGAAATTTGTGCCCAGATTTCAGAGATTACTTAAGGCAGATAGTTATGATCATCAGCTAGTTAACGTGTTGACGGCATAGGTCTTTTTTGGAATGCAGTCCATCATTAACTTATGTGATGAAGGACATAGGATCTCCAGGTGGCCATAAAGGGGAGTGTGTAGTTATGTCACCTGAGGAATTTAATGAAGGCAAACTTAGAAACATAAATGAGGAAAATGTTGTAACAAAAAAGACGAATGTCATAGTGATAGTGATACTGATAGAAATTTCACATGAACAAAACTCTGAGATACTTGTAAGATTGAAAGGGCAATGGGTCTGATTTTCGAAGCCAATTCAAACTTAGAAATGATTATGGTAATTTTTTTTTTTTTTTTTTGAGACAGAGTCTCATTCTGTCGCTGAGGCTGGAGTGCAGTGGTGCAATCTTGGCTCACTGCAGCCTCTGCCTCCCGGGTTCAAGTAGTCCTCCTGCCTCAGCCTGCAAGTAGCTGGGACTACAGAAACATGCCACCACACCTGGCTAATTTTTGTATTTTTAGTAGAGATAGGGTTTAACATGTTGGCCCAGCTGGTCTTGAACTTCTGACTTCAGGTGATCTGCCTGCTTCAGCCTCCCAAAGAGCTGGGATTACAAGCGTGAGCCACCATGCCCAGCTGACAACTTATAAAGGCATGGAAAATTTACTTATTCTGTATTACAAGTTACATGAGGAAAAAACACAAAGGCAGGCACTGGCTACTTCTGGTAGGGTTTTTTTATTTGTTTGTTTTCGAGACGAAGTCTCACTCTGTCACACAGGCTGCAGTGCAGTGGCACACTCTCGGCTTACTGCAACCTCTGCCTCCAGGGTTCAGGCAATTCTTCTGCCTCAGCCTCCCGAGTTGCTGTGATTACAGGCATGTGCCACCATGCCTGGCTAATTTTTGTATTTTTAGCAGAGATAGGGTTTCATGATGTTGGCCAGGCTGGCCTTGAACTCCTGACCTCAAGTCATCTGCCTGCCTTGGCATACAAAAGTGCTGGGATTACAGTGTGTGCCACCATGCCCAGCCATACTCTTGTAGATTTTTTTTTTAAACAAATAAATTAAACCCTTTGATTCTTAATGATTCGTACATTTTAAATTATAACATAGTAAGTAAATATTAGTTATACAATATTTTTCATTTTTCTATACATTTAAACTGACAGTTTTTAATGTTTCAAGTGTTTTGACAAAAATCATGGAACAATTTAATTTTTCCCTTTGATCATTAAGATTGCTTTGCATGGTTTCAGCTTGCATAGTGTTTTTGTATTTCTTCATGGTAGCTGCCTGTATAAAAAATAAAATATGGCTGGGTATAGTGGCTCATGCTTGCATTCCCAGTGCTTTGGGGGGCTGAGGTGGGATGTTGAGGCCAGGAGTTGAAGACCAGCGTGGGCAATATAGCAATACCCAATCTCTACAAAAAATTTTAAAAAATTATGTGGGCATGGTTGTGCAGGCCTCTAGTTCCAGCTACTGGGCAAGCTTAGTGGGAGGATCCCTTGAGCTCAGGAGCTTGAGGCTGCAGTAAGCTGTGATCATGTTACTGCATTCCAGCCTGGGCAACGGAACAAGACCCATCTCAGAAAAAGTTTTCCGTAACAAATTTGTTACGTTTTCCAACTTGAGAAAATGATTGTGAAAATCATTAGGATTAATACATTTGAAAAACATCAGGGATATTTAAATCAGAGTAGCAGCAGGGAAAGACTAACATTACTCATTGTGGTGGATGAAGGAATAGGATTGGACATTTGATTTGGAGTGGTCTGTTGAAAGTATACAGATTATTTGAAACTTCAGTGGAATCCTTGAGATTTTTGGAAAATTTAAAGTTCACCCTATGGTGATTAAGTTTTTAAAATACATAAGTTTCAAACCACTTGTTAACAATAGAAGTGATTCTTTTATTCACAGACTTTGAGGTTTTCTTATATTTTAGGTAGTGTTGTAGGTGCTAGGCTACTACAATACAGAACAAATAAAAATCTCTTTAGGCTAGTGTGATACTGTGATATCATAAGAAATATATATTTGGTCTCTGCCCCAGGTGCCTGGCACACAGCTCTTAAAACTGTTGGAATCTCTGGAGTGATAAGTGTCTCTTTTGTACTAATGAGTGAGTTGGGCCTAGGGCCAGGCCCTTCCACAGCTTCAGCATGGGGCTGGTCACCAGAAAGACCAAAACATGATTAGAGGGCTAAACATAGAGTTTAACAGCAGTGACGATGATTTACTCAATTATGGCTACATAATGAAGCCTCCATAAAAACCCCAAAAGCCAAGGTTCAGAAAGCTTCTGGATTGCTGAGCCATGTAGAGGTGCTGGGAGGGTGGCATGCTGAGAGAAGGTGTGGGAGCTCCATACCTCTCCCCCACATGTATCGTTCTATGCATCTTTTTCATCTGGTTGTTCACCTGTGTCCTTTGTAGTGTCCTTTATAATAAACCAATAAACGTGTTCACCTGAGTTCCATGAGCTGCTTTAGCCAATTAATTGAACCTGAGGTGGGGGTTGTGGGCACCTCAAGTTATATAGTTGGTCAGTTACAAGGACAAGTCACAACCTAGGATTTGCGATTGGTATCTGAAGTGGGAGGCAGTCTTGTTGGACTGAGCTTTCAACCTGTGGTATCTGACTCTTAATTCTAGATAGTGTCAGAATTGAAGTGAATTATAGACACACAGTTGGTGTCTGCTAGATATTTGGTTAGTGTGTGGTGAAAAAGTCCCATACATCTGGTCACTGAAATGTTCTGTGTTTTGAGACTATTATAGGAGAAAAATAATTGTTCTTTTCCTCAGGGTGCACTTTTGTCTGCCCTGGCTTTGAGGAGTGTAGGATTTCTAATCCTTTACAGAATCTTAATTTCATTTAGATTCTATTGAAAGAAACTAACTAGATTGTTTTTAATTTTTAATATTATTGTAGAGGTCTTTATATAAAGCAATCCTTTTTATTGATTTTGTGTTTAGTCTCCAAAGTTGGATTAAAACTCATGGTTTGTATAACCCCTGTTATTTGTCAGCAGGTTGGTCTACAAAAAGAATGGAATATGTCCTGATACAGCTTCAGAAACCTGTATGGGCACTTGATTTCTTACAGCATTCCCAACTTGGGAATAAAGTTTTTATAGTTGTTACATAGTCACATTGGTCGTAGTAGCACTAGGAAAGAGCTGTGAATTCTACTTTGTTCGGGAAGTTGGGCGTGTGTGGGTTGTGTGTGAGATTATGGTACCATAGAAGAGTTGCAGCTTAAGCTCCATCACAGAAGCTGAGTATATGTTTACTATTGAATTAAGACTGGAAAAGCTTAAGCACTGCACAGTGGTCCAGATGCTTGAAACTACCCGAAATGTTGGGTGAGCAGCTGTAGGTCATTTATAATAGATAGAGCATTTGCTTACAGGATAGGGATGTAATGGGAACATGAAAGCAGGAAAAGATAAAGCTATAGAGGAAGGCAGGGCTAGATTTTGGAGAATCTTATATATCCTCAGAAGTTTGAACGTTTTTCTTCGGAGACTTTCAGAGCTGTGTGTGTGTGTCTCCTTCCCCTTAACCTCTCAGTACCACCATATCTTCACCTATAAAATAGAGGTGTTAACAGTACCAACCTTATGAGATTTGGGGGAGATTAAATTGGATTAAGTCATGTAAAAGTACTTGGAAAAAAAAGTGTCATAAACTGGGCATGGTGGTGTGTTCCTGTAATCCCAGCTACTCATGAAGCCTAGTCAGGAGGAATTAAATACTTGTGCTTTTTTAACCTAGTGATCCCAATTCTAAGAATTAATCCTACAGATATACTGACATACCTAAACCATATTGTATGTATACAGATGACAACTGTAGTATTATATTTGTTTTAAAAAAAAAAAAAAAGGCAGGAAGCAACTTTAAATGTTCATCAGTATAAGACTGTGCAGCCACTGGAAAGAATGAAGTAGATCTCTGTGTAAAGATACATCGCCAAGATATACTATCGAGTTTTTTAAAAAACAGGGACATTTCCTTTTTTTTTGTTTTGGTTGTGAGACAAAGTCTCTCTAGTCACCCAGGCTGGAGTGCAGTGTCGGGATGTCAGCTCACTACAACCTCCGCTTTCTGGGTTCAAGCGATTCTCCCGCCTCAGCCTCCTGAGTAGCTGGGATTACAGGCGCCTGCCACCATACCTGGCTAATTTTTGTATTTTCAGTAGAGATGGGGTTTCACCACGTTGGTCAGGCTGTTCTCGAATTCCTGACCTCGGGTGATCTGCCCGCTTCAGCCTCCCAAAGTGCTGGGATTACAGGCATGAACCAAAAGCAGGGAGATTTCTATGTCTCCATTTTATATCTTTACCAGTCTGAGAGAAAATGGCATTTCAATTTTGATTTTGGGTGAGATTGAATGTTTAGTGCTTGTTTTTGTTCTTTGGTCATTTTCTATTGATATGGTACTCTTTAATTGAGTCCAAAATGGTTTTATACATAGAATATTAACCATTATTATACTACTACTTACTCAGATTACCTTTTTCACTCAGATTACCTTTAAGCTTTTCCAAACAATTTTTAAAAAATTAAAAAAAAAAACTTTAAAATCTTTTTCATGAAGATTTCTGTTTCTGATTTAAAGACTTTTCTATCCTCTAGTGTTTTTGTTTTTTTCAGTTTATGTTTAACTTACCTGGGATTAATGTTGGTGTGAAGTAGTGATTGTGATCAAGATTTTTCCACCATAAATGTTTGTCATATTCTAGTTCTCATTTTTCCTTTAGGAGTGAGAATAGATCATTGAGTTTAGCAGTGTGGAGGTCCCTTATGACTTTGACAAGAAAAGTTTCAGTAGAAATAATGGGGGCAAAAAAGCTTTACTGAAGTGAGTTCAAGAGACAGGTGTTGTAGGCACCATGTATAGACAACTTTTTTTTTTTTTTAAGATGGAGTCTTGCTGTGTCCCCTAGGCTGGAGTACAATGGCACAACCTCAGCTCACTGCAACCTCCGCCTCCTGAGTCAAGCGATTCTCATGCCTCAGCCTCCTGAGTAACTAGGATTACAGGCGCCTGCCATCATGCCCAGCTAATTTTTGTATTTTTAGTAGAGACAGGGTTTGCCATGTAGGCCAGGGTGATCTTGAACTTCTGACATCAGGTGATCCGTCTACTTTGGCCTCCCAAAGTACTGGGATTACAGGTGTGAGCCACTGCGCCTGGCTAGACAACTCTTTTTAAGAGTTTTGCTGTCAAGGAGGAGAGAAAAATGAGCAGTAGCTCTAGGGAGATAGGGAATCGAGAAATATTTTACAAGATGACAAGAAATAATAGCATGTGTGAATGATATGAGAATAGTAGAGGGAAAAAGTGGTGGGAGAGAAAATAGATAGCATTTGCTTACAGTATAGGGATGTAATGGGAACATGAAAGCAGGAAAAGATAAAGCTGTAGAGGAAGGCCTCAGAAGTTTAAACATTAATCTCCCTAAAATCTCTCTATTTTTAGAGACGGAGTCTGTTCCTGGTTGCCCGGGCTGGGGTACAACGGCGTGATCTTGGCTCAGTGCAACCTCCGCCTCCCGGGTTCAGGCGATTTTCCTCCCTCAGCCTCCTGAGTAGCTGGGATTACAGATACGCGTCACCACGCCTGGCTAATTTTTGTCTTTTTAGTAGAGATGGGTTTTCACCATGTTGGCCAGGCTGGTCTTGAACTCCTGACCTTATGATCCTCCCACTTCAGCCTCCCAAAGTGCTGGGATTACAGGCGTGAGCCACCGTGCCCGGCCATCACTTTTCAAGTATACAATATATTACTTACTGGAGTCACTATGACCTACTGAGTTTGACTGTTCTAGATTCCACATATAAGTGAGACCATGTGATGCTCATCTTTCTGTGCCTGGCTTATTTCACTGTACATAACGTCCTCCAGGTTCATCCACATTTTTGCAAATATAGGATTTCCTTTGTAAAGGCTGAATAGAGTTCCCTGGTGGACACTTAGATAGATTTCATATCTTGGCTATTGTGAATAATGCTGCCGTGAACATGGGAGTGCAGGTATCTCTTTGACTTACTGATTTCATATCCTTTGGATATATACCCAGTAGTGGGATTGATGGGTCATATGTTACTTATATTTGTAATTTTTTGAGGAACTTCCATACTGTTTTTATTATGAGTGTACTAATTTACATTCCCACTATAAATTCTTAAATATATTGGATTTTGTGTTTTCTGTTTTATTTCATTGGTCTGTCTGTTAATCGCCATGCAAGAACCACATTTTAGTTATTGTGCCTTTGGTGTATGGCAGGGCGTATTTTCCTCCTTGCTACTGTTATCATCCAGCATTTTCTTCATGTTCTTTATTCTTCCAGATGTCCTTGATAATGATTTTGTCTACTTCTCTAACTCCCTGTCACTCTATCTTGTGGGGAAATGGACTTTTTCAAAGTGTTGCTTTTTCTGTTTTGTGAATATAGTGTATTACCTGTTTACCCTCAGAAAAAATTTATAATTTTTTTCATAATGATTTTATACTTTTCCTCTTTCTAGAACTTTTTATGTTTAGTTGCTCTTGTGATTTGAATTTTTTCCATATGTTTTAAACTAATTATTGCTGGTTTATAGGAATACTGTTGACTTCTTGAATGTTGAATTTTGTAAGGAGTCACCATATTGAAATGTGTTTTTATTCTTAATACCTTTTCATCTGCAGTCTTGGACTTTTCAAGTAGACAATCATGTTCACTGCAAATAATGCCAGCTTTGCGTTTTTTTTTTTTTTTTTTTTTTTTGCTGTTTTTATACTTTATTTTTCTTGTTTTATTGCATTAACTAGTACTTTCAAAATAAGTTAAAATAGTGATTATATTACCACTTTAATGATAATTAAATAGTATATATGTGATGTTGTCTGCCAGCTTCCGTTGATTATTAATGGATACCTGAAATTTTGAGTTGAGATCAGTGCTGACAGCGTATCTGTATTTTGTAGGAAAGATTGCTTGTGCTTGGTTAGTGGCAGAAGGAGAGGGATTTTTTAAATTGAAAAATTTATTTATTTATGAGATGGGATTTTAATATGTTGCCCAGGCTAGAGTTCAGTGACTGTTCATAGGCACAGTCATCCTCATACTCAAGTATTCAAGTGATCCTCATACTTAAGAAGGCAAGGCTTGGAAAGAAGAGAGTAATAGGAAACAAGTATTTACTATACTTCTTTAGTATTTCCTTATTAAACTTGGCTGACAATTTAACATAATTATTTTTAGCATGTTAAATAATTACATTCTGTTCTATGTATTGTTAAATTGTCAAGTGGGAACGTCTTCGCTTATACAGCATTGTGGGGTGGCAGAGTGGCATGTTTTTTTTAACAAAAAATTTAAATATCATACGACTTTGGAGTATATTACTAAATTTTAAGAAAGATCTTTTTGTAATAATATGCACAGAAATTTATAAGCCTACACTGCTGACATAAGTTAGTATCATTTCCCAGGGTGTTTCTGTAGTATGGTAATAACTGTTACCTTCAAAAGACAAAACAATATAATACAGGTTAGACTTCTAAGCATTTAATAAATTAGCATACATTGATAATTACCAAAGAAGAGATTTATATTTCTCATATTTATTTGATCATAGAATTCTTCTTTTCATAGAGCATTTTGCAGGTTTTTTATGACAGACATTGGGATGTACAAAGCTGTGGCACTCAGTAAAAAAGATATTGAGAGAGGTTATGCCAGAAAAAAAAATACATATATATATATATATATGTAATATACTGGGGCCTATGGGAACCCCAGAATGCAAAAGATTTATCTAGAAAGTGATACTCATATACAAGTGAACTGTACCACAAGTGACTGTAAATGAAATATAAACTAAGTGCTACAGAGAAGTAATGAATTTTAAATGAACCATCAGAAAAAGCCTCACTGAAGAGCTATACTTGGAAGAAGCAGTGGAATTTCATCAGGCAGAGGTCTTTCTCACAGGAGTAGAAATAATATGAGAATGATAGGATTAGAACTTTGTGTTGGAGTGAGAAATGACTTTACTCCACAGCCTGTGATTTTTGAAGACTCACACCTTTCTCCTGTTTCCCTCCTCTGATAGATTTTTTCGAATAAGGTCTAGTATTTAAATATGACTAATACTGACGGTGACCTACTGAAATGCTTTTGAGAGCGAAGGGGATCACATTTATAATTACATAGAGACAACACGTGTAAACTGGGATTTCTTTGACTAAGTGTAATATGTGGTCATCCTGTCTATGAACAATGACCTGAAGTGTTTGGCACATGACTTTGTCATCAGCTATATTTTGCAGTAGTACTTGCCTATTTACTCTTCGAATTATAATCCAGCTAGCCTTCTTTCTGCTCTCTGAATTCTCCTTTCTTTCTCCTGCTGAGAACCTTTACATTTGCTGTTTTTGGATTTCTTGAACCCTCCCCTTACCCGTTCACCTGTTTTGATTCCTACTCATCCTTAAAATCTTAAATGAAGGAATAGTTCTTTTGCCTCCCTTGACCCTTCTGTCTAGGTTAGGCTGTCTTTCTCATTCTCATTCAACAGAGTAATTCTTATAGTGTTTTATGTCTTTGTAACCCTTCATTTTAAACTTTTATTATTTTATTTTATTTTTAGATGGAATCTCACTCTGTCACTCAGGCTGGAGTGCAGTGGTATGATCTCGGCTCGTTGCAACCTCTGCCTCCCGGGTTCAAGCGATTCTCCTGCCTCAGCCTCCATGAGTAGCTGGGACTACAGGCGTGTGCCACCAAGCCCAGCTAATTTTTTGTATTTTTAGTGGAGACGGGGTTTCACTGTATTGGCCAGGGTGGTCTTGAACTCCTGACCTCAGTTGATCCTTGAACTCCTGCCTTAGCCTCCCAAAGTGTGCTGGGATTACAGGTATGAGCTACCGTGCCTGGTCTTATTTCTTTAGGTAGTTGTTTGATGTATATTTTTCACATGAGAGTAAGGATTGGGTCTGTTTCTGCTCACCGTTTTACTCCATAGTCTGGTAAAGAGTATAGGCTCAAACCATGGATCTAAAAGCTAATGTAAGCAGGGGAGTAGAGGATTTATCTAAAACATTAAGGCATGTTAGAAATGGCAGTGGTGTGTGTGTGTGTGTCTGTGTGTATGTTTTGTTTTTGAGATAGTGTCTCATTATGTCACCCAGGCTGGTCCCAAAACTCCTGGGCTCAAGCACTCTTTCCACCTCAGCCTCCCAAGTAGTTGGGATTATAGGTGTGTGCCACCAGGCCCAGCTGATAGTTCTTTTTCTTTTTCTTTCTTTTAGAGACAGAGTCTTGCTCTGTTGCCCAGGCTGGAATGTAGTGGTGTTATCATAGCTCACTACAACCTTGAACTCCTGGGCTCAAATGATACTCCTGCCTAGGACTACAGTGAGTGCCATCATTCCCAGCCAATTTTTTTTATTTTTTTTTATTTTTAGAGATGATAGTTCTTATTATTGATCAGCTGAAAGGAATGGGAGGAAAATGCTCATTTTGACAGTTCTCGTTTGATCTCCAGGGTGTTTGGGGCTGCCACTAAAATAGGGAAGAGACAGGTGCTGAGAAGAGTAGTTATCAGAGAGGAAGAAAATGAAACTTATTTGATCACTTTCCATCTCTCCTTAATCACTGAAAATTCCAGCATCAGCTGGATTCACACCTGAAATCCCAGCACTTTGGGAGGCTGAGGCAGATGGATCGCTTGAACTCATGAGTTGAAGACCAGCCTGTGCAACATAGTGAGACTCTATCTCTACCAAAAATACCAAGAAATTAGCTGGGCATGGTGGTGTGCACTTGTAGTCCCAGCTGCTCAGGAGACTGAGGTGAGAGGATGGCTTGAGCCCAGAAGCAGATGTTGCAGAGAACCAAGATTAAGCCACTGCACTACAGCCTGGGCAACAGAGAGAGACCTTGTCGGAAAAAAAAAGAATCACTAATGTAACTTATTCAGAAAGTGATCCCAGTAGAACATAAGCCCCATGAGAGCAGGAACAGTCAGTTTTGTTCATCACTGTATCAAGCACATGTTAGATGTTTTTTAGAAAAAGCACTTGTTTATTGAATGAAAGACACAACGTGGTGTTGAAGAGAAAGCCTTGGATATAGAATACTCAGACATCGACTGCCACTCCCTAGGTGTGCCATTTGTCGAAACCACTGTCCCTCTTTCAATCTTAGCATATTGCAGAAATAATCTTGGAGTAATACATATTGAAGAAAATAATCTTTTTTTTTTTTTGTACAAGGTTCTTTCTTACTCCATCAAGCGCTCTAACCCAGACTCTGTTTGGCCTTGAGATACGGTAAGGATAGAGGAAGAAAATGGAGCTGGATCTAAGAGCTCCAGAAAACCAGAGGGATGTGTCATGATTGAGTAGTAAGACGGTGCCTGTTTGTGATTTCTTTGCACAACATTGATTGTTCTATAGTAACTTAGAGGAAAATAATGTGTTCTTAAGTAAGATGGCACAGTAGCAGGTAGGAATTAAGAACTTTCACACTACAAGACTGTGGTTTCCCTACTCCTTTACCTTATAGACAAACCGAGAGAAAAGTTATGTGTATATGTGTATGTGTGTATGTAAACACAAAATTTGCTTGTCTTTTCATTCTCCTTCTTAAGTAGCCAGTTTTGCTGGAGGCCTAAACACATCACCAATCCACTTTTTGGAGTCCAAAATAACGATGGAGAGTAGATGCCGTGGCCAGGTCTCATAAGGAAGGAGAAGGGATATATAGATGACAACTGTGTATAAATGGGATATTCTCAGAGGGTATACAGGAACCTTCCATAAGAAGCCCATTTCATAACACTTAGCCTTTGATGCCCCCAGAGGTATCTGGAACTAGATACTAATGAGCTGGAAGGTGATTGTCTGTGGTACCATGTTACCGGTTCTACAGGATGTAGAATCAGCTGCCTTAAGGGTACACACCTCAATTGTGCCATGAACAATTTTCTTGGCTATGGGTAAGGCACTTGGCTTTTGTAGGCCTCAAGTTTCTCACCCAAAAAAGGGGAATAATATTGCTGATCCTGTCTAACTTGGAGTGAAGGGCAAATTTAGTGAAGAGCTTAGCATTTTTTTTAAACATTTGTAATTGGTTCTATTAGAGATCTCCAGAGAAATAGAACCAGTAGGGGTGTGTGTGTGTGTGTGTGTGTGTGTGTGTGTGTAGAGAGAAAGAGAGAGAGAGAGAGAACTAAGGAATTATTAGCTCATGGGAGCTGGCAATGCTGAAATCTGTGAGACAGGCTCAAGATTCCAGCGAGAGTTGTTGTGGCAGTCCTGCGTTTGAAAGCAGTCTAGAAGCAAAATTCCATCTTCCCCAGAGAATCTCCGTCTTTTCTCTTAAGGCCTTCAAATGACTGATTGATGGAGGCCCACTCACATTTTGGAAGGTAATTTGCTTTACTAAAAATAGATTTAAATCTACAGATTTAAATGCTCATCACATCTGATATGTACCTTCATGGCAACATCTAGACTGGTGTTTGACTGGCCCACTGGGCACCATAGCCTAGCCAAGTTGGCGCATAAGATTAACCATCATAGTTGTGAAAATATAGTTGACCTTTGAACAAAACAGGTTTGAACTGCATGGGTCCACTTACATGTGGACTTTCTTCCACCTCTGCTGCCCCTAAGACAGCAAGACCAACTCCTCCTTTTCCTCATCAACATGAAAGCAATGAAGATGAAGACTTTTATGATGATCCACTTCCATTTAATGAATAGCAAATATATTTTCTCTTCCTTATGATTTTCTTAATAGCATTTTCTTTTCTCTAGCTTACTGATTGTAAGAATGTACTGTATAATACATGCAACATACAAAATATATGTTAATTGTTTCTGATATCAGTGAGGCTTCTAGTCAACAGAAGGCTAGTTAAGTTTTTAGGTTAGTCAAAAGTTGTACTTGGATTTTTGACTACAGGGTGGGCTGGGGCCTCAACCCCCATGCTGTTCAAGGGTCAACTATAACTAACTGCATAAACTACTTTTTAAAAATTGATCATTAATTAGCATTTTCTATCCTACAAAAGTAATGCACACTTATAGTAAAAAGTCAAACATTACTGAAACATAATTCTTATTACTATCCTTATGATTAATAATAGCCATCATTTGTATAATTATAATTTAAGTATTAAATAATAGTTTACTAATTTAATAGTTATCATCATTTATTGGGTCCTTCCTACCTTACTACTGTGCTGAATGACTACTGTGGAATTTCTCATTCAATCCTTATGACACCTCTATGAGGTGGAGACTGTTAGTATACCTATGTCAGAGACAAGAAACTGAATGTGAGAGAGAGTAAGTGGCCCAAAGTTACCCAGTTAGTAAGTAGCAGAGCTGGAACTCAATCCTGGATTGAATCCTGATCTTAGCACTCAACTCTTAACCTTTTTGACTTTTTATCTTCCTAAGTTTTGCTTTATTACTTATCATCTTTTCAATTATTTTTCTGTAGACGTACAATGCATCCTCACTCTAAAGAATTCAAACATTAGGAAGGAATATCCTACCTATTCCCACCTCTAGGGTTACTCATGTGAAAAGTTTGATGCCTATGTATGCAGATTCATTTATATGCTTATATAACCATAAGTTTGAAAAGCATGAATCAGCCTGCGATTGAAGGTGAGCAGCTGTACTAACCACGATGAGATTACCCAAGAGTGGTATCAAAGTAAGGTTTTGCAGTGGTGTCTACAAACCAGTCCTAGAGAGCAGCCTGGTCGTGCCCGCATGTCATCGGAGCCTGCTACCTGACTTCTGGCTCAGTGCTTCTCCACATCTTCCTCTATCTTTGTAGCCAAGATCTGTCATGTTAATTATTATTCAAGCCTCCCAAGTGAAACATAACACTACTACCAAAACATATCGCTTTCCAAGTTGAGCTTCTAATATTCCACAATCTCTCTCTCTCTGGTCCTTGCAGGCTACTTCTTCTTCCTCTGGATTTTGTTGAGCTAAATTTAGAGATGCATGTATTTCTGCCATGGCGAGTACTGATTTGTGCAGCCAGAGCCGTCCTTTTGCGCGATCAGCAAAACATGCCAGCCCCAGGTGTGCATAAACTGGCCAAAAAGAGAGAAACAGAAAGATGGCCATTTTATCTTTCTTTGTCTCAAGTATTTCCAAACTTCAGTCATTTATCTATTACCTTCACTACTTTAGCCACATTTTCATGCCACTGCTACTATTATTTACTATTTTTTAAGTCAAATCACTGTTTTAAAGTTGCCTTAAAACTTCTACTAATGACATAAATGAAAAGACAGCATCACTTGCTATAAGTAGAAGGTAACTATAAAATAAATAATAACTATTAATTATTTAAGTTTATTACATACATTTTTTTCCTAGTTTGGAAAATATTGCTTAAATTGTCTAGAGATGCCACAGTGTTCAATTATTAGTGGGGTCTCTGGATTCTGAAGAGATCCACAATACAGATGAGCTTTAAAGAAAGCTATCAAAATGCAGGCTTTGCTAGGCCCCCTGAACTAGAGTTTGGTGGAACAGAGAAATTGACCCAACACACTAACAATGCTCAGTAGTCTGTAGATCTAGATGTGCACACATTTAGAACAACAGACTCTTAGAGCTGTGAACACAGTGTAATCTTACCTCACCACAAAACCTGAGTGCCTCGAGAAAGACTGTGTGGCCTGCTCTCCTCATAGGTAAATGGCAATAGAACAAAGTCAGTTCTACTTGACCTCTGCCCGCTAGTCTTCCTATAACCTACCAGATATGTTGGAGTCAAGCAGGCCTGGTGTTTTACTCCTCTACTGCTCTGTAACAAACCACCCCCAAACTCAGTGGCTTTAAACAGCTGCCATTTTGTTTCCTCATGATTCTGTGGGTGAAGAAAGGGGACAGGGCTTGGCGGGATGACACTATTGCCCCACACGGAACCAACTAGAGTCATCTAGCTTCATTCAGCTAGAGACCAGGTTGGGCTGAAAGGTTCATGAAAGGTTCATTCACATTCCTGGCACATGGCTGCAGCTCAACATGGCCTCTCTCCACATGGCTGGCTTAGGCTTCCTTCTAAAGAGGCTTCCTCCTAAAGAGGCTTCCTTGTCTGAAGTAAATACCCAGGGTTCGTCATCTAGTGCCAAGAAAATTTAGGACTCAGACACACATGAGGAGTTTGGAAGCGGAAGTTTATAGACAGTAGAAAGAGAAAGGAAAACAGCTCTCTCTAGGGAGAGAGAAGGGCTTCCAAGAGGAAAAGGCTGGGCTGTGGTGGATGCCCCAGATTTTATAGGCAGGCGTGTCTGACTTATATAGGGCCCACAGATTGGTTCGACCAGGTGTGACATTTACATAGCAAGCACGGAAGGCTGGTCACCCCACCCTAATCTTACTATGCAAATGGACTTTCCACTTTGACTAGGGCCATCCTGTCTGCTCCTTGCTATACACATGGCTGGCAGAGACAGTAGGGACGATGGAGCCGCCATTTTGAACATGGTTGGCACAACTGCCAGCATCTATATCTGCAGCTTGATTTTATAGGCTGCTCTTTGTTAGAAAGGAAAATGATTGGGGGCTTCTTTTCACTGAAAAGGAAAACCTTACAGAGGACTCCAGTACCCTCACTAGCTACCTAAGTAATTTCTTCTTAACTCCTATTATCACTCCCAGTATAGACACTTCAGGATAATCCAGCATCTCACATGGGATTAAGCTGCCATGAGTGTGAGGGAGCATTTCTAGAGAAGCAAAAAGTGGGGACTGCAGATCTCTTAAGAACTGCTTCCTTCTCTTCATCAAAACTAGTCACAGAGCCCGCGAAGATTCAAGGTCAGGAGAAACCAGTTCCAGCTCTCAAAGGGAAGCAAAGAATCTATAGCCATCTGTTCTACCAATCTAGCTTCAAACCCCAGCTCCACTACATATTAGCTTATTTTGTCTCAGGCAAATTGTTTAACCTCGGCTCTCTCATTAGCAAGATGCAAGTAATAATATTTACCCCCATTAGATTGTTGTAAGGATTAAAGAAGATAAGCATGTGAAGTGATTAGCACAGTGCCAGGAAGATAGTAAGCGTTCAGCAAATTCTAACCATTTCCTTCCCTATCTCAAGAGCAGACTGTCCTCCAGTATTATGAGGTTATATAACCCCAGCCTTGAGAACCATGATTCTGGGATGGAATATTCAAGCGTAAAGAACCATTATGTACCAAATGTTAAGCAAAAGGGAAGTACCCTCAGATATCAGTCTTCCAGCCATCCCAGACTCAACCTCTGTCCAAGCCAAAACAGGAGCTATGAATTGAAAGGTTTATCTTTGAAAGAGAACCTTTAAACATTCTGAAGGCCTGTGTGAAAACAGAACCAAGGAGCCAGGGGCCATTGCTGTTTTCAATCTGACCTTCAAATGGTCATTTCATTGATCAGTATGTTTATTCCAGTTCTTAAATCTGCTTTGTGTCTTAAATAGAATGAATACCAAAGATACTCTCTCTGCTTGCATTTAAGGCCCAGTAATTTAAGCTGGGCTATTTATTAAACATTGTACTGAAATGTGTTCCTGGTAATGTGTCCTAGACACTAGTAGTTCCCAACACATGACGTTTGCACACACAGCTCCTCCCCCTGCAGGGGAAATTTGGAAATGTGAAAGATTTTTGGGTGTCCCAACTTGGGAGAGGAGATGGTACCACCAGCACCTAATAGTAAGAGGGCAGGAATGCCACAAAGCATCTTACAATGCACAGAACAGCCCCCCACAACAGAGAATTCACGGGCCCAAAATGTCAACAGTGCTGAGGTTGAAAAACCCTAGTCTGACATCATGATGATGCTATTTGCTTTAGGAACTGACATAAAATTGAGTGAGGACAAGCTAACTTGGAATCCCCTCTAGCCATTTAGTGATTGAAAGATGGAATGGACTTTGCCTATCAGGCAAAATCCTTTATGTGGACTCAGAAGCATGGGAGAGGCTGTAGGAGTTTTATTGTGGAAGGCAGCTGTTTCCACTTAGGCACATATTCCAAAATTGCTGTCTTTTCAAAAATTTTAAGGTAGTTTGTTAGATGATGATGGAATTTGGGGAAATCAGTGAAAACAAATCTAGGCAACAGGTGGAGATTGTCCAGAGGTGGAACCCTTTTCTTGAACTTGCTGCCCCACACCCCAGCCTGGTTCTGCTCCCAGGAGTGACTGCCCTGCTGCATGCTAGAAGCTGAGTGTACTTCTGTAAATACCCAAAGAAAGTGCCAGAATCCTCCAGCACCTCCAAGATTCTGGCAGGAAACTGGATGGCTATTGGTTATTGAATGAATGAAAAAGCAAAGGAAAAGGTGGACCAGTCACTCAGCCAAATGAGCAAGCAAGTAATGTATTAATTTTTGTCATAACAAATCAGCACTTCAATTTTTTAAGGGATGCCTAAAGCAAAAGCATACAATTAAGATGTGAAATTTTGAAAAAGACCAGTATGATTTGATAAATATCTTCAAGTAAAATTCTGAAAAAAAAGAAAAAAGCTTTTTTTAAAAAAAAAAAAAGATTGGGGAAATACCCTGCTGAAACAAGAACGAATGTACTGATTCATGCCACAATGTGGATGAATTTCACAGATATCATGGTGAGCAAACGAAGACAGACACAAAAGAAAACATATTGCATGGTTCCATTTATCTAAGGCAGGGTTTCTTGAGCTTGATATTAGTGGTATCTGGGACCAGGTAATTCTTTGTTGTAAAAGGCTGTGCTGCACATGGTAGGATGTTTACTGGCACGCCTGGCCTCACTAGAGGCTAGTAGCAGCCACTCTCCAGTAGTGACAGCCAACAATGTCTCGAGAGATTGCCAAATGCCCCAGGGGCAGGGCGAGATGACCCTAGGTTAAGTAGCCCTGATACAAAGTAATCTACAGCGTCAGAAGAATGGATGGTGCCAGGGAAGGGACCCAAGGGAAATTTCTAGAGTACTAGTAATACATTTTTATCTTGGTGCTAGCTAATTTTGTGTTTTCACTTAGTTAAAATTTTATTGAGCCAAATACTTACAGTCTGTGCACTTCTCTGTGTGTATAAAGTTCACTTGGAAGAAAAAGAGCAGAGCTCTAAGAAGAGGGGAAAGAAATTTCAACAGCTGATGGGGCAAAGGGTTTGGGCTGGTAAAAGAATTTGTACACTATTCCAACATTTTCCAATAATACAGGTTTATGTCTCAACATGTGTTGCTATTTTTGAAGTTTAGGGAAGATTTTACAAAAAGCAGCTTGGACAAGAAATAGCTCATCTTTAGAGACAGAAATGTCATGGAAAAATAAAAGTGTGTGATCTACAAAGTTCTGGACCAGCACGTCCTCTGGCCAGCCTTAAACTTGGCAGCCAGCCCCTAAGGTGGAGTTTCAAACACATTTACAGATTACATTGTTGAGATTATCATGAAAGGGTTCCGTTTGTCAAAGTCCCCTTCCTTGCTATGGTAACTGTCAGGTTCTTGGGCTGCGATTGTCCCACTATTCTCACAATGAGTCATTGCTGTGGTTGCACACACACTCACATGCACGCACACACACATACATCCTTCTTTATACCTTCCAGTATATCATCGAGATATACTGGAACCCTTCAAGCTTGTCAGGGTCAAAAGTCCTATTGAAGTGACCTCTGAGGGCCTTGTCCAGTTCTTTCCTTGTGCAGGAATTTTGCTTTATCTAATATCTTTTTAAATAAATAGACCAGTGGCTGGAGCTTGGAAACATTTTAGCTCTTTGGGGATTATCTTCACAAAGTGGTGATTGTAACTTAACCTATCTGTCATCTAAGTCACTCTATTTTAACATCTCTGCTAAGAGAAAAGCAAAGACTAAAGACTCGGTGTATACTTGGGACATTAGGGAAATTCTCTCAACTTTCCCACCCTTTACTTTATTAATTTGCAAACTTGGTTCTGTAACTTGGTGCCTGACCCAGGATTTCAATGAGCTCCAAGATGTACATGGACAGAAATGTATGAACCGATGTGCTTTGGTTGTATGTACCAATGTACTTTGAAAATGAACAGTTTTAATGAGTTGATGGAAAGCCACAGTATAAGCTATTCTTGCAGAGACAGAAACTAGACCGTGCATCTTCTGAACCCATTATATCTAATTTCCCCCATGTTCTTAGCTGTGTTTCTGGAAAAGAACCATCAACATGGTTTTATGCCATAGTATCTTTCTCTGGGTTTCTAGGAGATGGCATAAAATCTACTGGTCTTTTGTTTTCTTGAGGCATAAAGTCATCTCCCTTTTGTTAATTTCAATTGTTTTGGGGAAACAGGTGGTTTTTGGTTACATGGATGAGTTCTTTAGATGGTAATTTCTGAGATTTTGGTGCACCTATCACCTGAGCAGTGTCCACTGTACCCAAAATGTAGTCTTTTATCCTTCCCCCTGCTTCCATCCTTCCCACTGTCCCCCGAGTCCCCAAAGTCCATTATGTGGTATACATACACCACGGAATACTACTCAACTCCCTTTTTTAAAGACAAAAGAGATCCAAATTTATGGAACTAGTGGGAAGTTGGGTGAAAGAATCATGCCCCAGAGTTTTCTACTACAAAGAGAAAAGATGATACTTCTGACTTAACACAACATTATAACCTATGAACATCAGAAAGGTGATAGGAAATGTATCCTAAGATGCCTTCCTCCTTTGGATCAAAAGATGCATTGCACTAGTGAGATTGCATAGGAAATGTATCCTAAGATGGCTTCCTCCTTTGGATCAAAAGATGCATTGCACTAGTGAGATTGCAGTCGTTATCTTTTAGCCTGAGTTCGCAAAGTACTGCTGCCAGGAAGGCCACATCCATTCATGCTCATTCATTTACATATTGTCTGCGGCTCTCTGGTCTTGTACAGAGAAAGTTTGCCAACCCTGTGAAATTTCATTTCACCTATAAGTCATGTTAATGTTTAGTTTTCATAATTTTGTCATCTTCACTTCTAGTTTTTACTCAAAGAGTAAAACCGGCCGGGCACAGTGGCTCATACCTGTAATCCCAGCACTTTGGGAGGCTGAGGTGGACAGATCTCTACTAAAACTCTATCTCTACTAAAAATACAAAAATTAGCCAGGTGTGGTGGCAGGCACCTGTAGTCCCAGCTACTCGGGGGGCTGAGACACGAGAATCACTTGAACCTGGGTGGCGGAGTTTGCAGTGAGCCAAGATCATGCCATTGCACTCCATCCTGGGCAACAAGAGTAAAACCCCATCTCAAAAAAAAAAAAAAAAAAAAGGAGTAGAACCTCCTGAGATATATCTGCTGATATGGTTCCTCATGTAATACATTTGTGGCAGTGTGAAATTTTTGTCTCCTCTCACCACTTTCTCTTCCTCTCTCTCCCTCCCTCTTTCCCTCTCCCTCTCTTTCTTGTCCCACTTCATTCTTTCTTTTCCAGTGTCCAACCCCTTCCTACCTACCTAGGAAACTATTTTTTTTTTTTTCCGAAGCAGAGTCTCGCTCTGTCACCTAGTCTGGAGTGCAGTGGTGTGAACTATCACTGCAACTGCTACCTCCTGGGTTCAAGCAATTCTCCTGCCGCGGCCTCCCCAGTAGCTGTAATTACAGGTGTGTGCCACCATACCCAGCTAGTTTTTATATTTTTAACAGAGACAGGGTTTCACCAGGTTGGCCAGGCTGATCTTGAACTCCTGACTTCAAGTGATCTGCCCACCTCAGCCTCCCAAAGTGCTGGGAGGACAGGTGTGAGCCATTGTGCCTAGTCAAAAGAAAGGGTTTTTTGATAAGACAGAAAAACAAAATAAAGACAGGGTAACATCATAATACATCAGCACGTTTCCGTAAAAGATGTTTCTTACTGGTCACAGATACATCTGTCTTAGAAGACTCAGTCTAAAGACTCTGAAAGACACAGAGCTGTGCTGAATCTGGAACATCTTGGGTGGGCCCAAGAATCTACAATTTCCACAAACCTATTATAGTTGGCACCTGCTCCAGAGGTTAAGCTAGGTCCTCAAACTCTTCTGTTCATGGACCAGCTTCTGTTCCCCTCCCTCCCTGTTTGAGGCCTGCAGGCTTTGTGCTTGGAGTGCAAAACAGCTCATGCTTCCTATCAACTGTCTTGAATCTGCTCTGCCCAAGCCACTTGTTTCTCAAGGGATATAGATCTTTTACAGGGCCTGAAGTATCTTCACATAGTTAGAACGAGTGGCTGTTCAGAATGCATGGAAATGTAATATCAAGCTTAGATGTGCTTCCTGCTCAGTTATGCAAGGAATGGGAGGCTCAGGCACATGGTTATCATAATGGCAAAAATTTTATGTATTGGAACCATGTGTGCAAAGATTTAGTACCTGGAGGCAATTAAGACTGTGATAGTTCTAGACGAAAAGCATTAAAATTCTGCTAACCACTCACTCCTTTTTATAAGGAAAAGCTCAGTGCAAACAAGCTATTTCCCCAAGATCTATCATATAATTGAGAGCTCTTTGAACAGTTTATAAAGAAACGGCCTCTACTTTGATACCAAGTTCCTTTTCTAGAATCCATAGGTGGTGCTAATCTCCTTATCTTTCTACCTTGCTAGGCAAAAGACCCTCATCTTACCAGTTCCCCAGGAAAGTTAAACAGAATTACCTTTCTGGTACCCCTGTTGATAATTATTTGAACATATTTTTCTTTGAGGACTTGTCAAAATTGTGTTTTAATTGCATGTTTACAGCCCCTGTCCCCAGCAAGACTGGGAGCTCTTTGAGGACAATCACTTCTGCAACTTTGTCACTTCACTTCACACCCTGGTTGATATTAAATGGATACATCAATGAGTTTATCAATCAGAGAAAGAAGAAAAGCTGCTTTTTGTTTGGGGGAAACAAGAATAGGGCCCAGCATGAAGTGGGTAAGCCAGCTAACTGGGAGAATTCTCTTGCAGCCAGGCAGGAGAGATGGAGACCATTCTTCCAGTCTGGGGGTGGGACTGGGTGGTGGAGGATACACAGCCGCTTGGAATTTTGCTTGTGTGGCAGTGGCTTTGGGCCAAAATATTGCACTTTTTGCAAACTCAGCCCCATAAACGGACATTTACTGGACTAAAGCTCTCTGTTCAGATCCTTCCCGCCACTCTGACTACATCTGTCCCAATCACGTCACTCTGTGGGTTGAAAAAAATGCAAGACCTTAGGGAAGATGAAAGGACATCTTTAGGCAAGATGGCTCACATCTCTTCCTCGTGAGGGCCATGATGGGTATGTGAAGATCATCTTAGATCCTTCCCCTGTCCCCTGTGAGCACCAAAGCTCATGTGAAGTTATGTTGGTACAGTGCTGGTGATCTTTAAAGAACATTGTATTTTCAAATTAACAAGTGAGAGAAAATGTTCTCTTCCTTTTGCAACCTGGTCCCTTTTCCCTAGTTCCATGGCAGCATGACTGAGCCACAGTCATTCCCATCTGTTGTGCAGCTGCTGAGTCAAAGAAAGCCTGGGATATTTTCTCGCACTGGGGCTGCATCAGGCCTGAGTTGCTTGTACATTGCTTTTGGCACTCATTTTTGTAAGCACTCAAGCCGATTTTCAAGTAAGCCCCTGAGATTTCTATTTTCAAGTAAAAACATTCTCTGCATTCCCATCTTCATTTGGGCATAAAAATGGGAGAGTTTCCTTTGTCTCTAAGCCTAGCGTTTTTGGGCAATTTAACAAATGTCTGTTGAGCACCTACCACATGGCCAGACACTATACCATGGGATAGAGGAAGTGTGATGCTGAAGAGAACATGATCTTTGCCTGGAGAGAGTTTGCGACCTATCAAAAGGATCGTAATGGTGAACAACTCATTATAAGACAGTAAAACATGTGTACATGATATCTAAGTACCAAAGTGCTACAAACGATAGAATAATTAATTTTATTTAGTGGTGGGAGGGAAGGCTTCTTTTTGAAGGTGAACTCGAGTTGGGATTTTAGGGGATGACTAGGAGTTTACCAAGCAAAGACAATACTAATAATAACAATATATAACTGGATGTTTTATTATATAACATAATTTCCCCCTATATTCAATACCACTTATGGAGCATGTATTATGTGGCAAGCGTTCTGCTGAAAGATTTACAAACATCATCTTGTTTCTTTCTCAGAATAATTATTATAATAATAACAAATTTATTTCTAATGCTTGCTATGCAACAGGCATTGACCTAAGCACTTTATATATAGACCAGAAATAGAAGAAATGAGATGAATCTCTGAACTTTTCTTCACAACCTTGTGGATCACTACTCTGAGAATCACCAAGAGAGAGATATCCAGCATTTTCCCAGTGCTTATACATTTCTACAATGTCTAACTGCTTAGTACACAGAAGGGGAGAGGGAAGGATGTCAGGCAATGGCAAAAGAAAAATCTTTATTCCCAGGGCTAACTGTCAATTTACTCTCAAATAGATAGATTTTATTGCTATGGACTTATAATTTTTTTTATTTAGGAAAAAAAGAATTTATGATTAAAATATCACCCAGAAAAGTAAAGTTTAAAAAAAAAGGTGATGTCCTCTTTTCTACCCTTGGTAAAGATGTATAATAAACTTTTCATGATCTTTATCCAAACTACCTAGAGTCCTTCTGGGAAGAGTCTGCTACTTTCAAGCCATATTTATGCTTGGCTCTTTGGTTCCCATCTGGAACAGGGCTTTGGAATCATCATTATTCTGTAGCTGACCTCCAAGACAATCTATGACTCCGCTTTGGACTTAGTTGTCTTGGTATATAAGGTGACTTTCAC
This sequence comes from Cheracebus regulus, assembly GCA_963574635.1. Classification (NCBI taxonomy): domain Eukaryota; kingdom Metazoa; phylum Chordata; class Mammalia; order Primates; family Pitheciidae; genus Cheracebus; species Cheracebus regulus. The sequence continues at coordinate 16,417 of CAUYQU010082759.1, read as the reverse complement.
CACTAAATCTAATAAATTTGAGTTTGTATTTGTTTGACACAAAATAGGAATACTGCTTGGAATAATGAAACAATGAGGAAAAGTTTTCACTGGTTACTGATTTCCCATATAAAACTACTCTTCCTAATGTTTTGTCTTCTTAATCCAACTTTAGAGTATAAAAATGAAGTGAATTAAACTGCTTTCATGCTACAGAAATAGGACAATTCCATAAGAGACAACAGTTATTCAACTGATAGTTTGATGTCCTACATCTTTCCATTGAATTGTCACACCTTGGGAAACACGAAATTAAAATATCCCCATGTCCAGTTACCAACCCAACCAAAATCCTGCCAACAGAGTGCCCCTCCAAGAAACTCCATGGTACTCTCAGAAAAGCCCTTTAAAAATAAAAATAAAATAAAAAATCAACAAGCTCCTCCCAGATGAACAACCTGCAACCTTCCCTGCAATGCTAATTGTATTGTAGAAGCTGCAACCGCAGGATGGAAAGCACCTGATTCATTTGCCAGAGCCCAGCACTGTGAAATGAAGTCAGACATTTCCACAGTGCCAGTAGCCACAAAAATAAGCCTTGCATGGAGAATCCTGGGTCCAGATCACCTAACCAGAGTCCATGCCACTCTTTAGAGTAAGTCAAAATGTTTTGCTGGCATGGTTGAATAAGAAATAGCATTACACAGATATACCCCTGTTCCCTGTTCATTAAAGAATGTTTCCCATGTCTCTACCTGAAGGAGAAAAACACGGGCAGGAAAAATAGATATTCAGAAGACAAAGCACACGTGACTTTAAAAAATCATTCCCTTGCTTTGGTCTCGGGTCCCCATTTTGGTCCTTCATGCATTATCGTTTCCTCTCTTTGCTACAAGTTTGTTACGTACATCTAAATCTCAGATTAATTTAACAATCCCAAAAATTTCGAGGACATCTGAGTGCCCGCAGGTATGGCTTAAGTGAATCCTTAGCTTCATGACTCGTAGGTCTGTGGTTCCCTAGGAAGTGCATCACTGAGAGAGAAAGGCAGTAGCTTTGGGAGCAAATGTTCTAAATATTAATTGAAGTTCTTAAATGTGAGCTCTCATTGCAGGCTCCAGACTCCCCCTGGAATGAAATTACATTGAACATTTAGCATTTTTCAGAGTTCACCTTCTACTTTAAAGAAGAGGAAGAAAATTGTTTTGGCAATGCAGATGTCTATTAGAGTACACATCAAGAATAATAAAACCATAGTTGTTGTTGTTTTTTTTTGTTTGTTTAAAAAAAAAAGGATGCAGAAAACAGCTCCCAGAGAAGTAATTTTTCAATTTCCTTGATTTGTTTAGTGGGAAATTGCTCTTCAATTTATTTTAATTTGAAAAGACAATGAATTCTTCATTTGGAATTAATGTAGAAATGACTGAAATACATCTTGCTTGTCTCAGAATTTACAACCTGTTTAGATAAAGCATTTTGAGTCATGGATCATGGTTAAAACCCAAGACCTAGAAGGCTGGTAATACATTCCACATGGTTTCCCCTAAATGATAATTATAGCTCATTCTGAACTACAAATTATATACACTAAAAATTTTAATTTAATTTAGGGTAACTGATTTTTTCCCTAAAAGCAGGTGTAATCTGAATTACATTGTCTAAATATTGTCAGTAATGCTAGGCATGATGAATTGGCATAACCAAATTATTTCTGAATTTGACTTTATTTTACGAATTTTCCTTGCAAATGTTCAGCCTGGTATGCATTCTCTGTGATTTATCCTGAACAGATCAAACATTAATGAAGAAAATCAAAACAAATGCCTCTCCTGGGCTGTCCAATATGGCTGTCGGAAATAGACTATCTAGGAGAGAAGAAGAGAGGATAAAAACTGCAAACCAGGTTCCATCTGACTTCTTAGAATTTCAGGATCAGTCAGCATAAAAACAGAAACACTAGTAATTATTGAAGTTGAAATTAACTGCAACCTCTGACTGAAAAGTACTTGCTTATAAATTTTCAGTTAGTTTCTATAATAAAATATAGCAGTGAATTAGCCATGATAGCCTGGAAAAAATATGCTTAATGAGGAAAGCTGCTCATTTTTAGAAGCCATGTTCTTCTCATATTTATTTCAGTGAATCCTCCTATTTCCCACCCCACCAAAAAACATTGCCTTTTCACAAAGCCAGCACTACTTACAGTTAAAGGCAAATAGTTTGGAAAGTTTTTAATGAGTCAAAATGTTCAAGGTGTCAGGTGGCTTAGAAACCATTCACGTTCAGATACACTCAAAAGTTGGTATTCAGAAGGGAGGCAGACTATACAGTGCTTAGGGGCTGTGCTCTGTAGCCCGGGGTCAGAACCTGGCTTCCCAAACGTACTATGTCCAAGACCTTGAGGAAGTTGCTCAATCCTTGTAAGCCTGAATTCTTCATTTGTCAAATGGGTTTCATAACAGTATCACATCATAAGTATGAAAACAAAGAAAGCTTATCATAGAGTTTGGTACCTAGAAATAATTTCTACATCTTTGCTGGCCTTATTGTAGCAAAAAACTTAGAATGTACTTTAAAACTGTAGCTCTTTGGGCTCCCACCCTGATAGATTCCAATTTATTAAATGTTGATCAGAGTGCAGATTTGCATCTTGATAAATGTCCAAGGTGGTCTTGGACCATGCTTCTAGAAGCATGGATGTAGTTCAGCTTCCTTGTTTGGGAAATGATAAAAATAAGTCCCACAGGGAGAAATGCCTTTCTCAAGGTCTCACAGCTAGTTAGTGAACCACCTTATAGAGACCTCAGATCTCTCATCTCCCATCCCAGCAGGCTCTCCACCATGGCTACTTTCATTTACTGAGCCTTTAGGAAGAATATCTTAACGGAAGTTCACATTAGAAACATCTGAAGAGCCTTTTCAATGACTCACACTCAACCCCCCGCCCAGCTCTGCTGAATCTGTAAACAAGTGGCAGATCTCAAACCTGAACCCAAATGCCCTCCTGTTCCATTCCACCTGGTGTTTGCTCATGTTAGCATCTCATGCTCATGTCAGGCTGGAGTGCACGATGCATAATTTAACTCACCTTTGAGTCATTCTTCTCTCCTGACCACACTGCTAGATTATGGTACTATGCTAGAGACACAAGTCATTAAATCTATAATAAATGCATTTTTGGTTTATTTCTTTTCTCTCTCAGTCGGAAATGCATTTTGCCATCCCTCCTCATTTTCCAAGAGCCTTTAATATACAGCTTGGGCTAAGACAGCGGTTCTCAACTGGGGGTGCTTTTGCCACCTAGAGAACATTTGGCAACATCCAGAGACATTTTGGGGTGTCATGACTGGGAGGCAGGGTTCCTGGCATCTAGTGAGTAGAGGCCAGTCTGCTGCTACATATTCTACAATGCACAGGGCAGTCCCACCACAAAGAATTATATGGCCCAAAATGTCATTAGTAGCAAGGTGACAAAACCACAAGCCAATCTGTGGAGGAAGGGGTCAGATTGGGGGATTTGTTTTGGAGGGAGCTGAAAGACACAGAGGAGAAAAAACTCACATGGGATCCAAAAGGGAAGAGAAGAGTAGGGCCTAGCATTTGGGAGCATCAAAGAGGGTCTGAAGAGGAAACAAAGAGAGGAGATTAGAGAGAGACGGGGGAGCAGCCTCGAGGTGTGAAGGAGTCTGCAACTGAGAGGAAAGGGTGCTTTATGTTAGGAGCTGGACCCTCTTTAATAGTACTCAAGAAATGCAAGTTTAGTTGAGAATGACTTATGCTTTAATATCTTTGAATGTGACATTGCTCCAGGATTGGGGCCATGGAATGCTGGCTGATAGAACAGTTATAGAATAATCCTTAGAATTGGATCCCTTTCCTGAAGATGAAGAAAAACATCATAAAGAGTCAAAACAATTTTCCTTTCTTAAAATACTGGTTAGGCTTTGGGTCAACACTAGGCTTTTCAGTGAGAAGAAGGAAAAGGGAAGTGAGAAAAGCTGAGTCAGAGACCCAGAAAAGCTCTAGAAGCAGGGCACCATCTTCCAAAAGGGCTTGCTCTTCTGGCCCACAAAAGGTTTTCTTCCTTAAATACCATGCTCCCACCTCATAGTCACAGGGAAAATGGCTCAGATCTGTTGATTTACTAAGGTGTGAATGACTGATAAAATGTTTCCACAGTATTTATTAATGATGATATTGTGAGAATCCTGTGTACCTTAGGCATGTACCGCTAAGTTTACACTGACCAGGTAAGGGGTACATGGGAGGAAAAAGAATGAGAGCCATCAAGGGATTTGCCAGAGGGCACAGTGCTGAGAAAAATAGAGCTCAAGTCTTTGAGACTCGGAAGAGAGTGTTTTTCCAGTATTTAAAATCGCCTAATCTATAGGTGTGCCTTAGGATACCTAATTTCAGAAAACTGTGCCAGGGAAAGGAAGAAGGTCACTGGAACATGTTTAGTCATTCAGTAAATGTTCATGTGTTCACTGTCTGTAGGGCACTGTCTTAGTCATAGAGCTATATGTGAGAATCACTGATGATTTTTGAGCAAGTGAGCTCATGATGATATTCTGTTCCCCTGGAAGATCACTCTTCCAGTAACCTAAGTGAAGAAATTAGAATGTCTGGTATGCAGCTAGGAGGGGACTTCCGTACCTGAACAGGCAGGTTAGAAAGTTGAGAAGTTGTTTGGAGGCAAAAAAATCACAGAATCATAGTTATGTTTGGAGAGATGGGATTTACAACCTGCTCTCCCTGATGACATATAATAATAAGCTTTGTTATTAATAGAGTCAGGCCAAGCTCTAGAATCAGACAGAAGTGGACTTGGATTCCTATTCCTTCAATAGCTGTATAACTTTTCCCCAAAATTTTGTGCTTTCTAAATCTCAATTTCCTTATATGTAAAATGGGGCTTATAACAATACCAGCTCAGAAGATGGTTGTGAGTATTGAACATCATCCCATAGGTGAAGCACTAAGTTTATGCCTGGTTTATAAACATCCAGCAAGTAGTAGTTATTTGCTCTGCTTATATATGAATGTTTTCGCCACTTGCAAGCTTTTGCTATGTGTCCACGTCCTCTTTCCTTACCTCCATTGATGTGATGTTGTTGGGGTGTATTTGAATGATTGATCTGGCATTTCAGGGCCTTTGAGAATACTGCATAAATAAAATCTTGGATGCTCTTAACTTCCATGCATTTTACCTATTGGTTTGACTGTAATTTAAGAAGTCTTACAGAGCATCCAGCATTACCCTTGGGTCTGTATGACACATATTTTGATTTAAGGAACTCTATCTGAGAATTCTACTCAGGACATCTCAGGTTCTGGACATGTGCCTCAGGGGATTAACCGGTTTAATGGGGAAGGTAGCAAGCCTATTCCTTTCCGCTGCATACTCCTCTGAAATATCAAAGTTTTCCCAGTGTTTGAATTGAGTCATATGTCAAGAAAAGCACATTGCATTCCTTTGACATAAGACAGATGCCATATGTTAGGTTTATTTTTAAATGGTGGATAAGAACAGGGAAACCATGTTCCAGTCTGGGAAAATATTGATGCTGTGGTGTTGGTGAGGCAGGTTATGGTTTAATTCTTACCTGTGGATTAAAGAATGAATAATGAACCCACATCCACGGCCTGACATCTGTGTAAATGGTACGTAGGGATGGAGGCCTGTCTGCCTGCCTTATGTTCTTGGGATAAAATAAATAGTGAAAGGCTTGACATCTTTCCTAGTCCTAACAAAGTTGGCACAGCTGGAGCCCAGATGCGTGGCAGGGTGGGTGGAAGGTCTTGGGTGGGGGAGACAAGGCAGAAGTGAGACAATCTCTTGGAGTTCAGGAAGGAAATAAATAGTCAGAAATGGCTGCTTTTACCCAGAATTGTCCTCATGCACAACTGGAAAGTGGATGAAGTTGGAGTTTAAGCTGTCCCTTGTTGTGCTGGACCCTGTTAATCTCAACAAGGTTGTCACCATGTTCAAGAGGCCGAAGAGACATGGAGCCAGCAGATGAGGCACAGGGTTTTATTGATGGGAAACTCACACACAGGGACGGTCCAGTGGCGGCAGATTGGGCAGGAGAACCACAACCACTGGCAAAATGCATGCAGTTTATATAGCATTTTCAGTTAGCACTTTCTCCCTAACAACCTCCACCTGGCAACCTTCATTTAACCCAAAACAAAGGGCCCGCATCCCCTGTACAGCTCACATTTCACAGGAGGGATCCAGGGGGTTCAAATTCCCCAGGTGCCATACAGGGTTGTTTTCAGGGTGGGCTTAAGCAAGTTATTGCTGTCAGGTGCATCTGCTATACATCCCTCCACTCATCCCATTTCTGACCATCCTACCAGCTCACTCCCCATTATATATTCCATCCCCACCCTTAATATTTACAGTCTTTCTTAATACGATCATGAGGGAAGTCTGGAAGTATCTCTTGAATCTAAAAATACAGATGCCCCACACCTCGTCTGTTTCCATCTCAGCACCATCCTAAATGCACCTCGGCAAGGAGATTTGGTCTCATGTTTGTCACAGCAAGCAACTGGAAACAGCCCGAATGTCTGGCAACAGATGAAATAAGGCGTGGTAATTTTGTATTGGTTCTGAGATATCTTGTTTGTAAAATGGGATTAATACTGGCTGCTTATTTCATGGAGTTCCTTGAAGATTAAATAAGAACAGTTCTTGGCAAACAGTCAGCAGTCTATAAATTTTAGTTACCAGTTTTATTATTCTACTGCTTGCTACTACATGGAATACTGTGCAGCTGTTTAAAAAAATACGTATGTTCTTCTATAGTAACAATGATATTAAGGGCAAAAGAATGCAAATGAAAAACAATAAGCACAGTGTACCATTTTTATTTTTATTCAAAACAGTACCAACTGTCTGCCAAGAACACACTTTCCCAGCTCTTATCTCATTTTTACCAGCCTCTCAGACATCCAAGAAGAACTGGAAAATAGAAAATGTGCAGGAATAGCTTTTACATTAAAAAAAATTCTTTACAAAACAAAATTGTACAGTTTTGGGATATAAATATATTTATAAAAACATAGAAAACTCTCAGTAAAAATACAGATCAAACTCCTACAGAATCAAAGTGGGATCAGGCACGGTGGCTCATGCTTATAATCCCAGCACTTTGGGAGGCTGAGGCAGGTAGATCACATGAGGTCAGGAGTTTGAGACCAGCCTGATCAACATGGTGAAACCCCATCTCTACTAAAAGTATAAAACTTAAGTGGGCATGGTGGCATGCACCCATAGTCCCGGCTACTCAGGAGGCTAAGGCAGGAGAATTACATGAACCCAGGAGATGGAGGTTGTAGTGAACTGAGATGGCACCACTGCACTTCAGCCCAGGTGACAAAGCAAGACTCTATCTCAAAAAAAAAAAAAGCAGTAAAGTGGATGAAATTTGGGGCTTTTGTGTTTCTTTAATCTCTTAAAAAATTGAAGGGGTATCAGTTGGGGTTGGAGGAAGGAAGGATTTCAGTCTCATTCTGAATAGTTTTCATTTCATATAGGAATATATACTCATATACCTGTTACTTGTGCCATCAAAAAATACTTTAAAGGAGAAGGAGCAACCCATGTTCAGGTGTTCACTTTTAACCAAGTCAGGTGTTTGTTCTGGAGTAGGCATGACCTGAAACTTACGATCTCATAAGAGGAGGGTCCCACAGGGACCTTTCAGAACAGGTGTGTGATCTAGACATGAGGGAACAGAGGCGACTAGCTTAAGGTCACATAGCAGAGGCGCTAGGGAGGGAAGAGGGGAGGGAAGGAACAGGTGGCCAGCGCCGGGGTGGAGAGGAGTAGATGGAAAGAAACTAGCTCGTGTTGCAGAGCAGCTGAGGTTAAGGGGGTCTGGAGGCTGGAAGAAAGAGGATGTTCAAAGGTTTTGTAGCCGGAACACACAAAAGGAAAAACTTAGTATGCAAGTTTCTGAGGCTTTTCTCTTCCCACTGCTTACTGAGTGGCTTCCGGGTTTGCCTGCTCATGCTCTGGAGCCTTTGGTTGTTTTAATGCTGAGAATAGCAGAAAGATAATTTTAAAATAGCCAGGAAATCTTGAAATCTTTACAGTAGAAAAGACCAAGACCCTCATGAAAGAAACTACCAGATCCAACATGTCGAGGGTCAGGAGTCAAGAAAGAACCATGTTAGAGGGAGTTTGGAAAGCGTGGAGGTTTTAGGGAGATGCACCAAGAGTTGGCTGCACTCCAGAGACAATAGAATCAAAGGTGGAAAAGAGAACTTTATAACATGTCTGTGAGTTAGGAATGTAATCCCCTTTGCTCATTGTTTCAAGAGACCTCAGTAAAAATTTATGTTGTTCTTCAATATTTTCTGGATGTCAGACTTCACATTGTATTGAATGAGACAGTAGAATAAATTCCCAATGATGGCACTAAAATCACCCCTGCTGATGGAACTGGAAGGAGATAAACAACACTCTGAAATGCCACGTTAGTATTAGGAGCATTAGGAACAGGCCCTCTCTCCATTCTGTATCTCCCAACCATCTTCTCCCCTTGCTCTCATCCCTTTGTTTCTCAGGCAAATACAAAAATGACACGGTGGTCAGATAAAGTCCACAATTGAAACCACTTTTTTTTCCAATGTGATTTTTAGAAAGGATTTCATAACAGCACCATTTGCCTACCAGGAACACACTTATCCAATTTTGACTCTCATCTCCATAAGTCTCAGAGACTCTCAGTGGAACTAGAAAATGGAAATATGTAAAAACAGTACATATGTCAAATCATCGCAACTTGGAAGAATAAAATATTCTCTCTTTCTCTCTCTCTCTCTCTCTCTCTCACACACACACACACACACACACACACACACACACACAAAGAAGGGGGGGAAAAAAACCAACATATGCCCTCCATTTGTGCTGGCAGAGTACCAGATGGGGGTGTTTAGGGACTTACTAAATTTGGTGCCCTGTTGAAAGCATAAGGTTTTTCTATTTTGTTATAAGCAGCCATTGCACAGCCGTGGTTTTTCCACCCTTGGTGACCTCAGCCTGGTGAATGGGTTTTATGTATTGCATTTTCCAAACAGATCAGAATATGCATTGACGTTCATGTGCCAAAGATTACCTGGGTGGCACCTTTCTGTAAGAATGGAAATGATTCTCCTGAATCCCGCACACGTTGAACGAAGAATAAACAACCTTGTTGAAAGAGTCCACATGACCTGGAATGCTAAAAGCCTTTGGTTTGCTTGCTGTAGTGCAAAAATATGAGAAATATTTAATCTTTAAAAATACACAATGGTATCATAATTTTGCTGCAGGTTCAAAGGCAGCACAATATAACTTAGTGTATTTAAAATGCAATGTCATTGTATATTTTCAAAATGCAAACAGCAGAGAGTTTGATAAATAGCTAAAGAGCACCAGACCATATCTTATCCTTATAAAAGTGTCTCCTGTGAATGTTCACTGTATCTCTCAGAACATTCTTAATATGCTCCATAGCTGAATGTGCAGACAGCAATGCGATAGAAATGTATACACCTACTTGGTGTGCGGTCTATGTCGATTCCAAGTGAAGCTTATATAAACTTCAGATGCCCAGCCTTTTGCTTTTAGAAACAAATCTAAATGTTTATAATTTTCTAGATCTCTTCTATACCTAGGGTTTTAAAATTTTTATTTTTGACACAATATTCCTGTTTTTTAAATAATCAAACCAAGTTATTTATAATATATCTTTATCTGTTTTAATCCATATTTGATGTTTAATTGTGTATTTAAAACTATATGAGTTTTATATCATAAAATTGATATATGGTCATTATAAAATAGAATTTGTATAGTGTACGTTTAATTCAACTATAAATAACAAAGATGTAAATATGGGGATTTATTGGCTCTTGTAAAATCTGGAACTAGGAACCAGACAGCAGAGCAACACTATCAAATAATACTTTCTGTGATGATGGAAATTTTCTGTAATTTGTCTTAGCCAGTTCAGCAGCCACTGGTCACAGGTAGCCACTGAACACTTTAAATGTGGCTTAGTAGGGCTGAAGAATTAAACTTTTTATTTTATGTTATTTTAATTAATTTAATATATTCATATGTGGCTAGTGCTAATATCATAGTAGACAGCAGAACAGTGGTGGATTGGTACGAAGGAGACGCACGGTCCTTCATCCTAGTGCTCTCCCGTCCATGGCTTCCACCCTCCAGATCTCCTCATGGTCCAAGATGGCTGCCGGCACCATACCACGAATCCACATTCCAGGCAACAGAAGGCAACATAGGAAATAGGGCAAGTCCCTTCCCTTTCCAGGAGGCCTTTCCGCTGTCATACACAACACTTCTGCTTGCCTAGAACTTAGTCTAATGACTATGCTGAGCCATAAAGTGTCTGGGAAATATTTGGGGTTTGTTTGCTGTGTGGTTTCTTTTTGTTCTGTTTTGTTTTGATTTTTGTTTTCTTTTTTGACTGAAGAAGGCATTTGAGGGCAGGTAGTTCACAGTCCCTGCCACAAAAAGTTGCATAGTTCATCATTCCCTTTCATTCCTCTCATCCCCAATCCAAACCCATTACTAGTTCTCAGAGATAACTGCAATTAATAGCATCGTATGTAACCATCTGGCAAATTCATTTGTACACAAATATATATTGTTTTTACATTATGCATTTTTTACAACATATCTTGGATGACTTTTGATGATAGTATATATGGATCTACATAGTTCTACTTCATTCAATATACAATAAATTCCACGAGGGCAAGAATTGGGCCTGCTGTATTCATCTTTGTGCCCTACATACAGTAGACATTGAAAAAAACCAGCACCATTGTGTCTCAATGTATGGATATACCATAATTTATTTAATCCAGTCTTTTCTCCTAATCTCTCAAATAACAAACCCGAGAAAAAACAACGTTGCTTTGTTCTTAGAGAACTCTTCAGCATTAACTAAATTAGCTATGGCCCTGACAATCCAATTTCCTAATTGTCTTTCCAATCGACTGCAAAAATGATTGTCTCCACTCTTTTGCGATTTGATTCCATTGCTATAACAACTCAAAAATATGTATCTATGTATCTATTACTCTAGCCATGAAGATATGTGTGAATTTAAAGGCAGCACCAGCTAAGGAAAAATCAAACTGGTTAAAAATTATCTTAAGAAATGAAATAAATCATGTCTCTATGTTTTCCAGACTTCCTCTAATACAGATATATTCTACAACTGGAGAATGATGGTTATGATCAAGGCTTAGAAGTGGAGTGCAGTGAAGGAACTTTAGGGAAGGCTGACAACCACCCCCTCTGCTGATCCCTGTGGAATTCTGCATGGAAAATGAGCAAAAAGTATAGCTGGAGAAACAGAGAGACACTTTGGCAAACAGGAAAGGAGCAAGAACCCCTGACTTCAATTTCTTATCATTCAAAGGGTGACAGTGTCCTTTGCAGCCTGTCTAGCATTATTGTGTGAATTCAGTGAAATCATCAGTGTACCCACCTATCATATGTTACCTGGCACTTAGCAGCACTCACACAATCAGAGCTGTATATGTGGAAAATATTCACATGTTTCCCACATAATGGAATGGGTCCTAAAAGCCATTGAGTCCATTTAGGGAGAGAGACTTTTTTTTTTGCCTTTTTCTGAGACAGAGTCTCACTCTGTCACCCAGGCTGGAGTGCAGTGGCATGATACCGGCTCACTGCAACCTCCACCTTGGGGAAAGAGATCTTTACAACAGTCTCTACCATAATGAGTAACAGACTGTTAGGGCCTGAAATGTAACATATTTTCATTTCTCTATAAAGCTATTCTTACTGATATATAGTCCATAATATTTAGGTATCTCCCTTACTGATTGATTAAGGCATTCTTGGTACCTAGAGGACATAAAGACCAGCACAATATCCAGGACAGTGGCAATCCACTAGACCAGAAAGAAGCTCCACATTACAGACACCAGGAGATATTTCTAAACCAGAAATTTCCTTTGGTCATCTGCTCCAGAAATACTTAGAGCTTCTAGTTAAAATGTAAATTTCTGGGGCCCAATTAAACAAGCAGAATCAGAATTCATAGGGGTAAGGTCTACAGGCCTCCAGTTTAACAAGATAACCAGGTCATTTTTGTGCTTAGAAAAATTTTAAAATTATTGTCCAAGAGGGACTTAAATGGAATAACAATACCTAAACTGAATAACTGGATGCTTTTTAGAACCTATCTTGTTGAAGTGGCACAGCTGACACACTAGATTACAAAGAGGAGTAACACGGGTACCCTCTCCTCAAGAACACAGTGTGATGAGCACAGCGTACAGATGAGTACGAGGAGCTCCAGAGAAACAGCAGAGAGAAGGAGGGATTAAATCTGTAAGACGTTGCTAGGGGAAGCTTTAAAAAATAGATGATATCTGAGCTAGGCTTTGAAGGCTGAACAGGAGTTCACCAAGTTGCCTAACTGGCACCATACATATTCTAGGGCCGTACTTCTCATACGTTACTGCATGTAGGAATTGCCTGGGGAGCCTGTTAAAATGCAAGCTCTATTTCAATCATTCCGGGGTAAAGCCCCCAGGTGATGCTGATGCTGCAGGGACCACACTTTGCGTTGCAAAGCTCTAGAGGAAGAAATGGCATTGGTCGTAATGAATCAGAGAAGGTTTCTGTATTTCTCACGCTGCTAATAAACACATACCCAAGACTGGGTAACTTACAAGAAAAGAAGTTTAATTCACTCTCAAGTTCCACATGGCTCGGGAGGCCTCACAATCATGGGGGAAGGCGAAGGAGGAGCAGAGGCAAGTCTTACATAGTGGCAGGCAACAGAGCATGTGCAGGGGAACTGCCCTTGATGAAACCATCAGATCTCGTGAGACTTACTCACCAGCATGAGAAGAGCACAGGAAAGACCTGTCCCTGTGATTCAGTTACCTCCCACTGAGTCCCACCCACAACACATGGGAATTATTGGAGCTATAATTCAAGATGAGATTTGGGTGGGGACACAATCAAACCATACCAGTCTCCATTCTACTGATAGTGAGGCAAGAATTATGTATTTTCTTGCCATCTTTTTGACTTCTCTTATGGAGAACCAACTGAGCTCCTCCCTTCTACTCAGGAATATCATTAACCATCGTTAGATAAATACACCCGTTAGGCATCTCACCCTAGACCCTGCTACACAGAGTGGCCCACAGAAAAAGCAACTCAATCTAAAACCAATATTAGCAATTCTAAGCATTCAGTAAACTGGCCAATACATTTTAGTGGTTACTGTTTTACATCTGTTTTTGTATATCTTTTACTCTTCTGCCCTTCACCTCAGCCACAGATTTAGTTCTTTTTTCTTTTCTGTGTCCTCAAATTGAGGAACAACAGAACATATTTTCTCTGATACAAATTCTCAGTGCTCCCCAGGTCCTACCTGTATGACACACTTCGGGGAAGCTGCCAGAGATCGACTCTCTCGTTGTCTTTGTTGTGTTCTAAGAAATTCCTACTGCGACTGTCCTACCAACAGAGGATACAGTGAAACGCTATAGAACATACACAGTGCAACAGAGGATACTGATGTAACAGTGTTTGTGAACACAGAATTTGGAAGTACACAATCCAAGATAAAATCCTGGCTCTGGAATTAACTGTGTGATCTTAGGCAAATTACTTCACCTCTTTGAGCCTCGGTGTCTTCACATATAAAATGAGAATAATAAAATCACCTATCTCATAGAGTTTCTCAAAAGGTTAAAAAAGCAACCCTAAGTAAAGGGTCTGTTACCTGGTTTGTCAGAGTTATTCAAAGAAGTTGTAGCTATCATCATCATCAGATTCACTCTGCCTGCTGCATAACCCCCACCTTTGCCTCCATTTCAGTTCCAATCCCTGTACTGACCCATATGCCCAAGTCATACACCTGAGCACCCTACACCCATCCGCCTTCACAGTGCCTTCTATTACCCATAGCCACTACCCTGATTTTTTTGTCTGAAGCCATTTTCTGCTTGTGTATTTCTTCTAAAAGACTCAATCTTGTTTGCACAGGACAGATACACCCACATAACCCATGTTTGCTATCTCTCCATGTTATTTTTTTGAGACGGAGTCTTGCTCTGTCACCCAAGTTGGAGTGCAGTGGTGCAATCTTGGCTCACTGTAACCTCCACCTCCTGGGTTTATGCAATTCTCCTGCCTCAGCCTCCCGAGTAGCTGGGACTATGTGTGCACCACCACACCCAGCTAATTTGTGTATTTTTAGTAGAGGCATGGTTTTGCCATGTTGGCCAGGATGGTCTCCATCTCTTGACCTCATGATCCACCAGCCTCGTCCTCCCAAAGTACTGGGATTACAGGTGTGAGCCACCACGCCCGGCCTCAACTGTGTTTTATTATAAGCCTTGTGGACAATCACAACAGGTGAGGGAAAAGGCAGCCTAGGAGAAAATGTACCTGGATGCACTTGCCAAGCCAAAGTGTGGCCATGACAACCTGTGTACAAATGTGGATACCACTGAGATTTTTCTGTTTAGGGTTTGGCTTGCTTAAGTACTGACCATATCTAATCTGTCTCATATATTTGAAGTAATTAACTAACTACTGTTCTGTGTCCTGAAGTGCACTTGCGTATTGCCACAATGACAGGCATTCTAACCTTTGGAAAGTTTGCCACTTAGATCAAGATAGACTGAGGACACTTAAGTTGAATCTTGAAACACTTAAGTAGTTAACCAATTTATTGCGAAATCAGTTCACCCTTCCACACTTAACTCTGCAAGTGTCTCAATTAATCATATCTGGAGATTCCATATAGCACATGTGTTGGAAAGAGGGGTTTTTCTTTGTGTATTGTGTTGTCTTTTGTCCTGGAATAGGACAATGGGTAAGTAATGGATTATCAGGAGAGGAGAGAATACTGACTTCCAATTAGTTTTCTTCCTCATAGTGATTTAGGAGAGGTGAACTTTATTTCTTAAGCTGGTATTTTTGAAACTTTCAAATTGATTCATTCAAAAATATGTTTCTGTGTGCCTTCGATGGACATGAATAAGATATGCCAGGGAAACAATGATCCCTGCTCACCTCCAGGATTTCTCTGTACAAAGGTCCATGGGCAGCATGTGACTGGAACGGAGAGAGCTGTGGCACCTTCCACAAAGCCTCATGTGTACAGCAAGGGTGTACGCTAAAGGGTGCTGTTTCTCCTTTACTTATTCGTTTGAAGCAATTTGGGGTGAAGGTCCTGGTCAGCATCATTTTAAGTCCATTTTCCTACTCTGAGCCTTAGAAGAGGGGCTGAAGCTACTCCTGGGCTCTGCTACTAATTGTTAAAAAAACGAACATCATGCCTCCCATCATGTTACGGTCCAGCAAGAGGAGAAACAGACAGTGAATGAGGAAACAAACAAACAACTGAATAAAGACGGCAAGAAGTGTTATTAAGGAGATGAATAAGGTAGTGTGATAGAGAATAATGAGGAAGGCCAGGACAGGTGGCATGTAAGGAGAAATGTGAAAATGAAGCATCAGGCATACAAAGAACAGAGGAACACGTTTGTGAGCAGGTAGAAGGCACATGAGCCTAGAGATGAGAACAGAGTTGAGCCTGCAGTGTGGGAAGCCAGGGATGATTAGCACTAGATGAGGTTGCAGAGGAGAACAGAGCTACATCCCACAAACTCCATGTCAGTTTGTGTTTTATACCAAGAGCAGTAGAAAGCCACTCAAGGATTTTGCAGAGCAGGACTCCTCCCTTTTTTATTATGTGAAATCTTACTTGAAAGACCAATATTGTAAATGATTAAAGCAGACCTTCTCAGATTGAAGTGAGGATGAGAACGCAGAGCCTGCCAAAGAGGTGTTCTCCTCCCGGACTCACTCCTGAAGCATCTCCCTGAGCCCTTAGCTCTGCAGGCCACAGTTAGCTCGCCGAGCCAGGACTGATATTTAAGGCAGATGATGAGTTTGAATAGGGGTGAGTGAAAAGACTGGCGTTAGGACCTAGAGTCGCCCTGCTCTGGAGAAAATGGATTTGAAATGATGCCGATCAGGGCAGTCCCATGATTTCTGTTCGCATTGTTCAGCTCCCCAGGCCAGGGTTCAAGAAAATAAACAGCTGGAGTTGGGTAAGATGGTTGCAGCCAGAGTTCTTTGTTTTTTTTTTTTTTTTTTTTGAAAGAAAGAGAGAAAAGGAGAAAGAAAGAGCAAAAGAAAAAAAAAAGAATGAAAGAGAGAAAGAAAGAGGAAGAGAAAGAGGGAGAGAGAACCAGATCCTTGTTTTATTGCCCAGGCTAGAATGCAGTCTAAAAATGGGTATTAAAAACCTCTTTTATGCCAATAATTGTGCTTAACAATGGAGACAGGAAGGAATAAGGGATGAAAATAACAAATAAGCAGCCAACCAATATTTTATTTAAA
>CAUYQU010082756.1:0-12437 GCA_963574635.1 Cheracebus regulus | reverse complement strand
TTATTTCAGGATCCAGTGGGGATATTGTGATGACCCAGACTCCACTCTCCCTGCCTGTCACCCCTGGAGAGCCGGCCTCCATCTCCTGCAGGTCTAGTCAGAGCCTCCGGCATAGTAATGGAAACACCTATTTGCATTGGTACCTGCAGAAGCCAGGCCAGTTTCCACAGCTCCTGATCTACAGGGTTTCCAACCGGGCTTCCGGAGTTCCCGACAGGTTCAGTGGCAGTGGGTCAGGCACTGATTTCACACTGAAAATCAGCAGGGTAGAGGCTGAGGATGTTGGAGTTTATTACTGCATGCAAAGTATACAATGGCCTCCCACAGTGCTACATCCTTGAACAAATACCTCCCTGCCTGGTTGGTCCAGCTGCCCACAAGTTCTGCTTGTCTGGGGAGGAGCTGAGCAGTGTCTCTGGGTCTGCAGAAGAGAAGGCTGTTGGAACCAGCCTTCACAGGGTAGGGCTTGCTGCTGAGGATGCTGGTTCACGAGAGCCGCAGCAGCACTTCAGATCCCACAGGCCTGTCAGCTGCCATAGTCTGGTGAAGGCATTGGCAGGAGAAGTCACGGATCACACATGGAATAAAACAGCTATGAAGAAGGGAGAGTGAATGAAAACCCACATCCTCACCCTCTCTGTCTTGCCCACATTTGTTAAGTACATGCAGCTGTCAGAATAACCAGACCATGGATACAGTTGAGTGACAACATAAGTGGAACAAATGGGAAATGACCAACTTGGGTTTTTTTACATACACGATGACATTTAGTCATATTGGGAAATTCATAGTGGCTCATCTTCCAAATTCTGCTCTCTGACTCCCACTGAACCCTCCTCTCCAGTGTCTTACAGGAGAAAGCATTCTATACAGCTATCTGCAGGGGAGTATGACCAAGAACACTTAGTAAAAATGTTTGATGTTGGATTATTCCGATAGACTTTGTAAACTCATGGCAGATATGAGATCAAAAGATTGATTACTTGCAATAATTATTTACCAAGGGAAAAGAGAGTTTTTACAATTCTAAAAGTGACCTTTGAAAAAAACTGCATAAATACAAATATGGAAAATATAAAGTTTATTTCAAGTACAGAATCAACCATTCAGTATTATGTGAGATTTTTAGTTCTCTTCCAAATTCCAAACGTTTTGAAAGTATTAGGCTAAGTACTATTTTTGAGTAGAAATTTATTAGTATGTTTTCATAAGAAAAGTTTTCAAAGAATACAGAAATGCATTCTTTTCACATGATTACATCATAACCTGAAAATCAATCTGAATTCTGTATTTTAGCTTTAAATGCATGGAGCATCTATGCTTTTCATAGGTTTTATTAAATATAGTGTTCTAAATGAAACTGAACCTAATAGTGAGTCATGTGAGCTACATGTCATAACATCGTGTGATGGACAAAAAATAATGACTGAATCAACAGAAGAAGATTTGTTTCAGGTTAAGGGTATAAGATATACTTGAGATGACTGTTTACTCCAACATAACAGATTCCATAGTACATACAATAAAAATTCCAAAGTTTCATTTCTGTTGGCTTTAAAAATTGTATGGCAATACTTTTACAGATATCAATCACACTGGAACCATCAAATGAAAAAAAAAAGTGACACAGTATGTTTTTAAAATTACTGACAAATGCATCACTGAGCTTAAAAGGCATTATACAGAATACAGTTAAAGAACACAAAGTGTGTCGGGGCACCGTGGCTCATGCCTGTAATCCCAGCACTTTGGGAGGACGAGACAGGCAGATCCCCTAAGATCAGGAGTTCAAGATCAATCTGGTCAACATAGTGAAACCCTGTCTCTACTAAAAATACAAAAATTAGCCAGGTATGGTGGCATGCACCTGTAATCCCAGTCACTCTGTCTGGAGGCTAAGACAGGCGAATCACTTGAACTCAGAAGGTGGAGGTTGCAGTGAGCCAAGATTTAACCACCTCACTTCAGCCTGGGCAACAGTGAAAGACTCTGTCTCAAAAAATAATAATAATAAATAATAAAATACAAAGTGTAAGTAGTCTAACCTGGAGCTAAGCAATGTTATTGTCATCTTCAGCCCTAATGTGAGTGACATCATCTAAGGAGCTTGAATTTCTACTTTGCTGTGAGACACAGTTAGTCCCAACCAATTCAAGGTGGTTAGATATATTTAACAAAAAAAACAAACAAACAAAGAACTTACACAATGCTAATGTAGCAAAGGGCTACACTCTTCAAACAAAATGATGAAAGGCAAACAATCCCCTAAACCTGAGAGAAAATACAAGAAGAACCAGAATTGGCTGGTACAAAGAAGCCTCTAGTTGTGGTTGACTAAATGGGACAAGGTTCTGTGTCTGTGCTATGACAGTGCAGAGGCAGGCGGGTGGCCTTGGTGGTGTCGGTGGCTCTGCTCCATGAGGTCACTCAGGTGGGCTGAGGCCACAACCGCCCTCCGTGCACAGCTCTCCTCCTTCCTTACAGTCGCTGCCCTCATGCCCATCCTCAGCAGCATGAGTGGAACAGAGTGAAGGGAAAGTCGCTTTCTTCTAAAGATCAAAAAAGCTTGAACTTTCAAATAGAGATAAGTGTTCTTTTTGCCTCAAGCTCACATTTGAGAAACCTTCCACTGAGCTGATCTGATAATAAATCCACATATGTTGTTTGTTTTAACCTGAAAATGTATTTATAGGATTCTTGGAAATAAATTTTTGACTCTAAAATTACATTTATAGCAGCTTATTTCAAGTTGTCATTTACTGTTTGGTAATTACTCCTAAAATGTTGTTGATTTTTTTAAAAAGCCATCTGTTGCACTAACTGTCCTTCACTGAAAATAATTTGTCTTTTTAACCTCCCTAGACTCTTTTTAAGCTCTTAAACTGGCCTTTCTTTATAGATTCAATACATTAAGTCAATTTATTATTTATGTATTTATTTTTGCTATCAGAAGTAGAAATCCCGTAAGTGGCTATGTCAAAGATCTGCCTTTACATGGCAAACAAACCCCCTAATACGCAAGAGTGCTAAGTTCTTAGAAACCCTGGGAAAGGAGAGGGCTAGTGTGGTATTATTATCCTGGAGCTACTAAGGCAAGAACGGTGTGCAACAACTGGAACATCTGGGAGGAGCCACCAGTGTGTGGAGTTGTTGGGAAGCTGCTCTGTGCTCTGAGACTGAAAGCCCAGCCTTGCCTCTCACCACTGCCTTGACTGTGTCGCCATCTGCTGTGAAGTGAATGGTGTCTTCTAAATTTGTACTGAAGCCCTAATTGCTGAAAAGTGTAAGACATGAAATAGGGGATTATATGCATCTTCCCAACACCAACATGATATTTGCAGGTTTCCCCTCTTTCTTGGGGGTTTTGCTGAGAAGATGCTGACTGCTTCAGCCAGGTTCCCGTCAGAGGATGCATTTGGAAAGTTCATAAAGAAAAGCTTTAGGTAGTTAGTGCTAGATTCCGGGGAGGCTACAAGGATGGTGGATCTGGATTCCTAGCATGGGGGATGCCAGAGCAGGTCCCAGAAAAGTCTTCTCACAGGTGTGAGAAGAAAGGAAATAGATCTCAGACCTGTGGCCCCAGCCTTAGGAAACTGAGAGTGGGGACCATTTATCATAAAACAAGGAACAAAGGAGAAGCTGGGTGATCTTTGAGGTTTGGGGAGATGAAGGCTGTGTTCCAGTAGAAGATGATGGAGGATGCCCAACAGCAGGGCGGTGGGGTGGAAGTGGGCAAGGGGCCATATTTGGGGTACATTTAGGGTCTGGAATCTTTGGCTCCACTTCTGTTTGTTGCAAGGTGCCCAGTGCAATGTGCTCTCCATGCAGAACACATGAGTATTCTTCATTTTTTCATTATTCTTTTCACATTGAAGATTTATCTCTGCCTCCTGGTGCTCAGGTAGGAGACTTCTTGTTTTCTCTTAGGATTCTTTTACTAAGCAAGATTTTGCCTCCCCTGCACATTTCTCTTTCCTGATTTTCCCTCTTTTTTGACAGAAGATGGCCCAGGCTCTTCACTACAGAGTCACAAACTCTTACCCAAAGCCCTCAGTTTAGTGTTGCTTTTTTCCTTCATGCTATTTTTGTTTTCTTGTAACAATCTTAGCAATAAAATAATCACTTTTTATTCATAGCTATTAAAGATGTTAACTTAGTTAATTACAGTGGTTGCTTCAGAATGATAAATGGACTTTCAAAACGATGTTAAGAGATCCAAATCCATGTGACTCAGAAGTTGCCTGAAACTCCATCTAGCATGGGTGCCAGTGTCTCTCCCAGAAGGCTCCATGCAGCTGGACCCACAGAGTCCCTCTGTGCTGTCATGTCACCCACTGACTTCTGTGAATGAGCTATTCTAATAAAAATCCTGGTGGATGCTATTTGAGCCAGCACCCACACAACTCCCATGAAAGCTGTGGGCTACAAGGCCCCTGAAGACATACGCAGGTCTCTAGACTCACAGGTCATGACTGTCCTCTGTAGACACAGCTTCTCCCCAGATGGCTGAGGGTTGTCATTGGCTGTGTCCTTCTTTGTGCATGACAACAGGAGGCAGAGCAGGTCTGTAAGCAGCCCTGCAAGCCAGGTTCTCCGCAAGCTCTCCTGTGTGGGTCCTTCTTACCTGGACATAGGTACGTAAACCAAAAATGAAGCTATAAGCTCCCTAGCCAACTAAATGAACTTCTTCTCTGAGCCAAGAACATACCAAAATCAACCTAAAATACAAGTACCGTTGTTATACCCGAGCGAGTTGAAGAAAGTGCCACACTCTGAATCAAGAGTCCTTTATTTGCTGGTGACTAAGAGAGGGCTAACGCTCAAAATTGTCTTGGCCCCAAGAAAGGGGTTTTTGCTTTCTTTTATATCTTGCTTAAAGGAGGGGAGGGGAAGCCTAGCTAAAGCAGAGTTTACAGAAGCAGAGCAAGCAAAAAGTTAAAAGGATAAACTATTACAGGAAGATAACAGTTGTAAATGTGGGTACATTCCAAGGAGCAGCTGACACCATTGGCAAACACAACCTAGTTGCGGCTGGTACAGCTTAACTCAGTATCTTATCAGTAAGGACATTCCTGGGTCTGTTTGGAGTCAGCCTAACCCAGCTACGTGCTCAGGGGAAGGGAAAAGAAAAAAGGGGGCAAATGAAGAAGCTAAAATGGAGTCTGTCCATCTCAAAAAGCTAAGAAAGCAGTTAGGCTAACAAAGGGTAGGTTATCACATTCCCCACTTGTGTTTTTGGGGAATCAAATCACTGATTCCTCAGCTATAACAAGGGGGTTATATTATGTTCTGAGATACATAAGCTTGACAGAAGCTATGTGCTGTTTTATAAAATTAAGGAACCAATTTAGTATACAAGGTCCAAAAATCAACCCCAATGGAAGGAGAAGCAGGGGTTCTGCTAACCCAGTTATTAGCATAGTTAGCCATGGATTCCAGTTAAACATGTCTTGGTACCGCGGGGTGTTATTTTCCCGCTCCTATTGGAGTTTATCTAAATTTTCCCGAACTCTTTGAACAGTGTCCTTTATTACTCCAGACTGGTTAGCATAAAAACAACAGCTCTCTCCCAAAGCAGCACATACACCTCCTTGGGAGAGGAACAGTAGATTTAAGCTTCGGCGGTTTTGGAGAGCCACTTCAGCTAGGGATTCTACCTGGGTATGTAACATATTTATCACCAATTGGAGATTTCTTAAGTCAGAGTCTACTTGTTGAGATAGGGACACTAGTCCAGTTTCTCCTCGGACTAGAGTGGCAATGCTGATTGCTGCTGACCCAACCACACTAAGGCCAGCCAGAAGGGGCACCAGGAGTGGCACACCCCAGCAGAACGTGGAGTGCAGTTCAGGGGGAGCAACGAGATGTTATCCTTCCAGCCTGCTTTACACATAAATCTGGGGAAGCATATGGACCAACATGCACAGGAGAGAAGTCCACATTCAGTTCCACTGATGCAGCAGGTGGGGCCTGAGGCGCAGGCTAACCAGGCATTGTTTGGTGCCTGTAGGAGACTGAGGCGCTTAGAGAAGTAAGCAGAGACCGATTACAGATAGCCTGAAAGGGAGAAACAGTTTATACCCACTCCTGATTAGGCAAGCGGCATTTCCTGCAATGTCCCCTAGTGTACGGGAATGTGGAAGCAAAAGCATCCCAGGTACAGCTGGTACAGCTTAACTCAGTATCTTATCAATAAGGACATTCCTGGGTCTGTTTGGAGTCAGCCTAACCCAGCTACGTGCTCAGGGGAAGGGAAAAGAAAACAGGGGGGCAAGTGAAGAAGCTAAAATGGAGTCTGTCCATCTCAAAAGGCTGAGAAAGCAGTTAGGCTAAAAAGGGGTAGATTATCACACAGACCATGATGGGGATGGATGACCAGATATGCCTTAAGTTACCCTCCTCCCTTTAAAATTCAGGCACAACTGACCAGCTTTTAATATTAAAACAGAGACCTTGAGACTGATGAAACAAACCCTTTGTAGCAATAAGATACCAGCATGACAGATACCAGGCCCTAGGAGAAATCAAAGTATTTTCCCCAAGATATTTTTATTTAATATAGTTTAAAATGCTTCTGCAAAGCTGTTTCTTGTGGAAAAAATCTACATTCTGTAGAGAATCCTGCCTCTTTTCAAGTCTCTGTCCTGACCCAGAGAGATTTAACTAAGAGTCTGGCACCTTTTAAGCCTGTTAAGAACATCTGTTTTCTCTGGAGCCTGCTACCTAAAGGCTTCATCTTCATGATAAAACCTTGGCTCCACACTCTTTTTCTTAATCCATAAACTCCCTTCTCTTGATTACAGGTCATTAGATAAACACTTTCAACCACCTATGAAATCTTTGAATACACCTATGACCGGGAAGTTCTCAACACCCACCCTTCTTTGGTCTGTCTTGCCTTTTCATATCAAACCAATGTACAGCTTACACATATTAATTGATATCTTATATCTTAGTAAAATGCATAAAACCAAGCTGTAGCCCGACAATCTTGGGCACATGTTCTCAAGACCTCCTGAGGCTGTTTCACTGATTTGTCTTTAACTTTGATCAAATAAATTTCTAAATTGATTGAGACTTGTCTCTGATACTCATTGTTTTACAGGGGTCACTGGATACACTTAGGGAAGTAAAGAGATTTATGACCTTGAGAAAATGAGGAATCTGGGATGTGGGGAGAGAGAGAAAGACAGAGAGGGACATTGTGATGTATGTAGAGTACTAACACTGAGACCTGGTTCTGTAATGGTGTAGTACCAAGTAACATCCCCAAATAATGAGGTTTCATTCCAAGAAGGCTATGCATGTATCTTATTTGGGAAAAGGGCTTTTGCAGGTATAAATTAAGGGTTTGAAACAGAGAGATGATCTTAATCAAGTGGGTCCTAAATGTGATCACAAGTGTCCTGAGAAAAAAAGACGTAGAGAGACATTTAACATAAACTGAAGAGGAGAAGGCAATGTGAACACAGTCAGAGATTACAGTGATGTGACCACAGCCAAGGAGTGTAGGAAAAGTTGGCCAGGGGCAGACCTGTGTTACTTATAGCTAAATGATTATAAGCTTGCTTTGCTTTTTATACACTGAGATTTGTGCCGCGGATCAAATACTGAATTAAGAAAACTCCAAACTATGGTGCAGTAAAATAAAAGCAGAGATCAAGGGATAACAGGAGGCCTATATAGTAAAGGCCATCTGAGAGCGCTTTATAACCATGGAATGCTGTGGTGTGTTTGCAAGGCAGCAAAGACTGCTTTGGTTCCACCATCTCTTCCCAACATAGGGTCTGCATGAAGGTCTCATAAAGAGGGCTTGTGCAAGAACTCTGGGAAGGAATGCAACTTCTGCTCACAAGACTCAGGAGGTCTTTGCAGATGGGAGCTTGTGAGGTCAGAAAGCCTTGCAGAGCAGAGATAAATGGAACGCCACAGGTTCTGCCTATGTTCTCAGAATATGGAATCATTCTGATTGCTCTGTGTCCACAATGCTTGGGAGATAAAAGCCCCTTGATGCATTGTGTGTGGTCAAATCTTATAGTGCCTTATTGGCAGTGCCTCTTGGCTGATGCACCTGGCTAGACAATGGGTGGTAAAAAGTCAGTGTCCTTAGTTAGCATTTCTTAGAAGAACCATATTTGCTATTGAATGCTGCAGACACATGCTCTTCTCCTATCTTCTTTCTCAAACCTCCTCCCCACAGCCTGCAAGATTAACAAGCTAATTACGAGATAATGCACCCAATAAAAGCAGGTGGAGCCCAGAGCTGAGTGCCAAAGCGGATCACCCCTTGTGAGACTGTGTTAGACCCCTGGACCCATGCCGTAAACTTCTACTCTTGTCTCTGTCTTATTTCTTTTCTCACTACCTCATCACCACTGCGACACGACACAGGGCACCCACATACAGGATTGGGCTGGTTCCCAACAACGGAAAGCTGAAGCCACTGGAAGCTGGAAGAACTAAATCAGACTCCTCCCTAGAGCTTCTGAAGGAACCAGACTTGGTAACTCCAAGATCTTAGCCCAGTGAAACTGATTTCTGGACTTCTGGTCTCCAGAACTATAAGAGATGCTATTCCTGTTGTTTTAAGCTATCACATTTTTTGAGAACTTGTTACAGTACCCCTGGACACTAACACAAATGGGGCTAAGGGAAAATCTAGACTAAAGATGCTTTGTTGATTTGCAATCTCCTTCCTTAACTTCCTAATACTAGAAATAAATAGATTGGTGGAAATTTTTGTGATTGAAGAAATGTACATAAATACTACCATGTACAGAGAGGCATCTGCTAGTTATAAGATAAATATGGATAACTTTAGTTGAAATGATATATGACTAGTAATATCTCACATAACATTCTGAGTTATTCAAGGTAGCATAAAAGGTGCATTAGATTATCTTCTCATGTATGTGTGTGTGTCTATCTATAGATGTATGTACATCTCATGGTGCATCAGCTGTTACAACCCTCAGAACTCCTCTTCATAACCTCAGTGCCCCATTTCACACATAAGGAAACTGTTCATGAGAGCACATGCCTGATTTATGGCTGATTTGCATAAAAGGCATTTGATCAGCAGTTTTTGACGCTAAACTTGGAATCTAGGACCGTGTGACCTTAACTATGTTCCTTCCACAGAGCCACATTCATTCCATAGAGGAAGCCACAGCCTATAAAACCAGAGACGAGACAAAGCTGGAGGTGCAGGGTGGATTTCTTAACACAAGGTCAGTGCTAACTCTGCTCCTCATCACACTGACACTCAGCTTAAACTCAGACCCTTCTACAGTTTTGTCTACAAAGGTAAACTTGCTCAAAACTTTTACAAACACCAAGAAACTTTTTATTTTTATTTTTTCACACCCCACCCCCAACCCCACCAAGAAACTTTTTTTTAGATACGGCAGCAAGGTTACATCTTGCATGTCCCTGACCACATTTCATCTTCTCTACCATCCCCATCTCTCTGATTCAGTCCTTGCTTCTCAGATTCTGTCCTGTATAGCCAATTTCCCTTTGAATGTTAACACAGCAAACCCACAGCCCCCTCCTCTTCTCATGTGGTTTGAGAGATGACCTCCAGGCTGTCAGATACCAAGATTGTATAAGACCTAACCCAGAGATTGACTCAACAGACCTTCTACATAAGAATTCTGGGTCTAACTTTCCTCGTAGAAAAATGTTCTCTGACTCTTGTCAAAATTGACAGCAAAAGACGACAACAGAACTGTTTGGGAGAACAGAGGACAATGATACACTCAGGGAAGTAACACACACCCCTTCCCCTTGCATTGGTTTCCTGTTGCGGCTGTAACAAATTACCACAACCTTACTGGCTCCACATAATACAAGTATATTATATTACCTTTCTGGAGGTCAGAAGTCTCAGTGAAGTAAAATCAAGAAGTAATAAGGCTGTATTCATTCTGGAGGCTTCAAGAGAGAGAATCCAATCTCCAGCTTTCCATCTTTCAGATGTTCCCATATTCCTGGCTCCATGGCCCTTTCCTACCTCATTCCAGCAGCCCTCTCCATTGTCCCTGATCCATTCTGGCAGTGATGCTGCTCCTTCTCTATTATAAGAACCTTTGTGATTATGCTGGTCACATCCAGATAATCCGGAGTACTTTCCTGACCTGCAAATTCTTAACTTAGCCATGTCTGCCAAGTTATTTTTGACATATTCATAAGTAATAATCATATACTCCAGATATTAGAACAATGATACCTTTAGGGAAGTGCATTATTCATTCCACAAACAATTCTCATCATCCCCACAATGGTCTTGCCCTAAGGTAGAATAAAAATATCACAAGGCAGATTTATGAGGCAAGAGACCTAGGAAAAAATCTGAAACTCCAGGATTCTCTGATGTGTGGATGTCAGATTCTGGGGGGATTCTGGTTCTCTGCTCTAAGTGCACTCCATGGTATGCAGCCATTTGTGGAAGGCTTCTTTGATTTTGTGACCTAGAAAAAATGAATCTCTGCTAAAAACAAATCTAAGGAAGACTAGCAAAGGGAATTTAAATATTTCTTAAATTTTCTAAATTTTCTTATGCATTAAAACATGAGAGGTGGCAGTAATTCAAACCAAAGATGTCTTCCAAGAATGAGGATTTTTCCAGTGTTTTAGGTTGGGTCCCCCCCGTGAGAAGGATGACAAAAATTTCCATGCAGGCAGTATATTTACAAAGTGCAGGAAACAAGCAAGTGAGCAAGGGAGGGGAGGAGGGACAGTGAAAGATCCTCTAGCAAGGAGCCACCTCTGAGGATAACAAGAGCTCAAGCCCACACAGAGACACAGGAAAAATGCCTCTGTTATTCTGCCTGCAAGTTGAGGGAGCCGGGGTATATCTATACCTCCTGTGTAATTACTGATTGATAGTGTTCCTAGAGGATATTAATTTTAGGCAATAAGTTCTGCCACATGTGCAGGCAGAGCTGCTTCCCCAGGTTCAGTGAGAGCAGTGAGGGGCAAACAGAGCCACAGAGAGTCAGCTGAAGTATAATGAATGGAAACACCAAGGTGTAGTAACAACGACTGCTAAAATTACACAGAAAGACAAAAGTGCATTTGAATCCAGAGATGTATCTCTCTGAATCTGGACATCTGGATCCTGGCAGGCTGTTTGGTAGCCATTTCCCTAAAATTCAGCCCCTTGGAGAAGAGCAGGAGGTTTGTGCACAGGCGGCACTATCTTGGTCTGGCCACTCCTGGTTGTGCATGAGAAATGCTCCCCGAAGTCCCTGGGCTTTAATCCACTGATACTGAAGCAGTTGGCCGCACTGCCCCTGCTGCCGAACCACGCCAACACACCCCGGGCAAGGGCAGCTGTGTGAGGTATTGAGGTTCAAATCAGTGCTTAAGATTTATCTGGATTCAAAATATTTTTTTCACCTACGTTGGGCAATGGCATGGCAGGAGATGGAGACTCTTTCTAAATGGATGTGAGACAGGAAGGCTGGCATCTGGGTCTGGATGATGTCCTCACTCACTGCTAAAGAGTGAAAGAGGAAAGGGTTACTGATGGTGCACGGCAAGGACATGCACTGAGCAGCAGCCACCCTAGCTAAGGAGAGAGGGTTCACTGACCCGACCTTTCCCCATGGCCTCCCCCTCACCTGCTCTCCAGAAAGCCAGGCTGTAGGGTTGATGCACCTGAGACCCCAGAAACAGAATGGTGGGGAGTGGGGCTCGGAGCCTTACCCAGAAAATGTGGCCTTTCTCATCCTGCTTTGAAAAAATTGATTATTTGAGCCTAGATTGATGGAGGTCTTCAAGTGGTTCCTAATCCAGCCTCCTAAAGTTAGTGAGTAGAACAGAGATTTTAATTGAAATAATCAGACTTGGCATTACTAGTCAGCCTTCCATGCTCAAGTATCATCTTTGTGCATCTTCAGCTAATCGCTTTTTCTTATAATGCTAAGAACAGTGGCTAAAGTTTATTAGTAAATTCTCTTGAATTTATTAAACACACTTCTGATAAAGTCTTATTTTCATTTAATAAACAAACATTTAATACTGACAAACATTGTTAGTATAGCACTAAATACTTTTGCACTTATCAAATTCCTTTGAGAGAGACATTGTTATATAGCACTAAACACTTTTAGAGTCATCATATTCCTTAGAGAGAAACTGAAATTTCCTACAGCCCCACATTCTACAACTTTATTATGAATTTTCTGCCAAAATGATGCTTAAGGAAGTAATACAAGTATAAAATACATTGTTTTATACACTCCTAACACAAGTATAAAATACATTATTTAATCTACTCTTAGGTTCCCTTAAAATTTTGAAAATTCACTCCAAAATATGTTCTGTAACCATATGGCCCCAAAGAACAATGTATTTTCTCAAGGTAAATCTGAGCTGCCTGGTCTGACCCGGGACCCTGGGGACACTGCCCCTGTGCTGAGTTACTGAGA
>CAUYQU010082754.1:0-22577 GCA_963574635.1 Cheracebus regulus | reverse complement strand
TTCCACAGAGGCTGAATAGATCTTACAGTTACTATAGGAAAGTGGCCTCAGTGACATCTCTTCTAGGTTCTTGAGTTGAGCTGATAAGCTTGTTGTTGCAGCGAAATGACCCGAGGGACTACCCAAGGACAGTGGCACATCGCCCTCCTGTGGGTCTGGATTTCAGGCTGTATCTAGACCCATCTCACATGCAAAGATACACAAAGACTCAAAACAGAGGGATGAAGGAAGATTTACCAACCAAATGGAGAGCAAAAAACAAAACAAAACAAAACAAAACAGAAGCATGCGTCACCACACCTGGCTAATTTTTGTATTTTTAGTAGAGATGGGGGTTTCACCATGTTGGCCAGGCTGGTCTGGAACTCCTAACCTCAAGTGGTCTGCCCGCTTTGGCCTCTCAAAGTGATGGGATTACAGGTGTGAGCCACTGTGCCCGGCCTAATACTTGATTTCTTTATTGCCCAAACCAAGAGAGGAAAAGTGATGAGAAGGGTGTTTTACATTAAGTAGAAAGAAATGATGTTAATATATATGTACTCTACAGCCTTTTTCTCTTTATATGCTGGATTCCCTAGTATGTATAACTTCCATAGGAACCCAAGTGCAATTAAAATGATTGCTATTTATATGTGAATAGTAAAGTTTAAGAATAGAAGCTTTTAAATGAAAACATATATTTACAGTGGTTATTTGAGAAATTACTCTTCATTTTCTAGTGAAGACCAATAAATGAGCACCACCACAAATCAAACCAATAAAAAAGCAAAAAGGCAAAACAAATGAAAATTTAAAACCTCAGCCGTTATCCCAAATAAAACCTTACCCACAGCATCATCAACAGACAATAAATCTCGCAAACATACATAAATTACAAGACGTCTAACCCTGGTCTTAGTTTTTCAAAGCAGGAACTTGCTCTACAAAGAGCAGGGAACTACAGCTTCTCTTCAGGATCCTTCAGTGGAGAACAGTTGTGAAGAAATTGGACTAGAGACAAGGCAAATTGATTAAAATATTGAAAAGAATATTCTGTGCCAAGAGGCCATGGGTAGCTGCTGCTGGGTGATCATGGGAGAGGCCAAGATGACTAGAAGTAGCTAGTGTATACAACTCTCACAGAGAGAAGAAAGTGGTGATTAATTACTGTATCTTCAACTGGAACATCTAGGTGCAAACATTGGGGAACAACTTGACCCATGGAGAATGGAGTAAAGTGAGACAGGACAACTGCCCACCCAGGAGTGGCATGGAGCCAGAGGAGGCTCCCCCACTGCCAGGAAATGGTGAGTGAGTGAGAGTTCCCCAGAAACCCAAATTTCTGCCATAACTTTTGCAACCCTGGGTTCAGGTGATCCATGAATGAGCCTACCACACCACGGCTTCCAGATTGACATGGAGAGCTATGTGGGGTCTGGGCAGAGTTGCGGCTCAGGCACACATGGAATCCTGGGAGCCATGAATTCCCAGGCATCCCAGCATTAGTAGCTGGAGCTCCAGCAGTGGGAGAGGTCAGGCTCCCTTCATTCCCTCAGGAGAGTGACTGAATCCAGAGGACTGAGCAGCAATGGACTCCAGGCCTCACCTTGACTGCATCTCACAGGATAAGGCCCACTTGCCTGGGTCTTTGGCCAACCCCTGTCTGGGCTCTTGGGCTGGTAGCAGCTCTGCAATTCTCTGGGATGGAGCTTTCAGAAGAAGAGGCTGGTCACCTTTGCTGTCTGTCAGCCCCTTCAGGCTCTGGAGGATACTTAGTGTTTAGGGAGTGGTGCAGATTCCCTGTACAGCTCAGCCATCCTGTGGAAAAGTAGGTAGACAGTTCTCCACATGGGTCCTGGACCTTACTTTCTTCTTACTAGACGGGACCTCTCAGCCTGGGATTCCAGCACAGCTAACTTCCCTCAACCTGAACATTTCAGTTGGAGTTGATCCTGCATTTCTCTGCGGAGGAAATGCCAGAGACAGCCCACAACGCCTCTGCAATTATACCTGCAGTAGTACCACAGCCTAACTGCTCTTGGGTGTGGGAAGAAACAAAGGGCCTAGTCACTACATTGGCATCTTCAGCACACCATAGCCACTATATGGTGAGGAGTCATGTGTTTTCCCTGGGAGCTCCCACACCTCACTTTTTACCAGACAGGGCCGTGGCTTTGGACCACAGAACAGTCACCCACCCACAGCTGAACATAGTCACTGGTAATGGCTCTGAGTTTCCCAGGAGTGGAGCTCACCGAGACAACTGGCAGACCCTCTGCCACTGCCACAGCAATGGTGCTGCCCTTGCTACCCTTGGTCTGGGGAAGAAACCAAGAGCCTGAGGGCTTCACTTCAGCTTCCGGTACACCAAGGTCACCATAAGGAGAGGAGCCTGGTCTCTCATCCCTGTGAGCACTAGACCCCATACTCTCAACAAATGGAGCCAGCAGAACAGTTGTCTCACCACCTGGCTGAATGTTCCCAGTAGCAGTGGCTCTACATTTTTCTGAGATAAAGCTCCCAAAGTCAACCAAAAGCCCCTCTGCCATTTCCACTGCAGTGGTACTGACCTTCCTGTCCTTGGACTGGGGAAGGAGCAAAGACCCTGAGTGCTTTAACCACCCCTCCAGCAAGGTGCAGTTGCCCTAGAGAGAAGAGACCAGTCTGTCTCCCTCTTACCTACCTCCCTAGCTTGAGTCTACAGCACAGCTGCCCCATCCAGGGCCAATTGCATTGATTAATAGTGGCTCCACATCTCTCTGGGTTGGTACCCCAAGAGACAAGTGAAAGGCTTTCTGCCATAACCACTGCTAAGATCCCTTCCCCTGCTACCAAGAGTCCCAAGCCAAGATTTGTAGTTAGCACTCAAGTGGGAGAGGAACCCATACTTTCAAAGCACGGCTGCAATCATGAAGAAATACAGAGGAGCTACACTGTTGAGCAAGAGACTACCTACTGGCCATTATGTGTAAGTGCCACCTACTGGATCATAGCCCCAAATTGAACACCAGAAATACTTTAGTAATATTTGAAAACAAGGAGAAGAATCCAGCTACAAATAAAGACCTTGCACAAAGCCTCAGCCCTCTGAAAACACCCAGGAAAGAAGTATACTAACTGTACTCAAGCTACACTTCAGTTAAAGGAACATAAGGCCACACAGATGAAAAGAACCAGTTCAAGAACTGTGGAAACTCAAAAAGCCAGTGTCTTCAAACGACCTCACTAGTTCCCCAGCAAGTATTCTTAACCAGACTGAAATGGCTGAAATGACAGAAATAGAATTCAGAATAAAAATAGGAATGACGATCATTGAGATTGAAAGTAATGTCAAAGCCCAGTGCAAGAAAGCTAAGGATCATTAAAAAAATACAGTGGCTGATAGATACAAATGGCCATTTTAATGAATAACCAAACAGATTTGATAGAGCTGAAAAACACACTGAAAGTATTTTGTAATACAATCACAAGTGTTAACAACAGAATAGACCAATCTGAGGAAAAAATCTGAAAGCTCAGAGACTGGCTTGTTGAAATAATTGTCAGACAAAAAAGAATAAAAAAGAATGAATAAAACCTTCAAGAAATATGGGATTATATAAAGAGACCAAATCTATGACTCATTGGTGTCCCTGAAAGAGATGGAGAGAAAGCAAGCAACGTGGAAAACATATTTTAGAATATCGTCTATGAAATCTTCTCCAACCTCACTAAAGATGTCAACATTCAAATTCAGGAAATGCAGAGAACTTCAGCAAGATACTACATAAGAAGACTGTCCCAAGACACATAATCATCAGATTCTTCAACATTACAACGAAAGAAAAAAATGTTAAAATCAGCTAGAGAGAAGGGACAGTTCATCTAGAAAGGAAACCCCATCAGGCCAACAGTGGACCTTTTAGCAGAAACCCTACAAACCAGAGGAGATTGAGGGCCCTATATTAAGCATTCTTAAAGAATTTTCAACTCAGAATTTTCTATCCAGATAAACTAAGTTTCAAAAATGAGAAAAAAAATCCTTTTCAGACAAGCAAATGAGGAAATTCATTACAACCAGAGTTGCTACTTTAGAATAGGTTTGGAAAGGAGTGCAAAATATGGAAAAGAAAGACCATTACCAGCCACTTCAAAAACATACTTGGTATATAGACCAGTGACACTATAAAGCAATACCACAAGCAAGTCTGCATAATACCCAGCTAACAATATGATGACAGGATCAAATCTGCACATATCAATATTAATGCCCCCAGTTAAAAGGCACAGAGAGGCAAAGTGGATAAAGGAGCAAAACCTAATTGTATGCTGTCTTCAAGAGACTCATCTCACATGCAGCAACATTTACAGGTCCCAGACAAAGGGGCCTATGAATGTTGCTACCTACCAAGAAAATGGAAAACTGGAAAATGCAGGGGTTGCTGTCCTACTTTTAGACAAAAGAGACTTTAAACCCAACAAAGGTAAAAAAGACAAAGAAGGCATTACATAATGTTAAAGGTTTTAATTTAACAAGAAGACTTAAGTATCCTAAATATATGCACCTAACATAGAAGCACCTGGATTCATAAAGCAAGTTCTTAGAGACCTATGAAGCAACTTAGATTCCCACACAATTACAGTACAGGACTTCAACACCCCACTGACAGTATTAGATAGATCACTGAGGCAAAAAGTTAACAGATATTCAGGACCTGAACTCAACACTTAACCAAATGGGCCTAATAAAAACCTATAGTACTAGGCTGGGCAGTGGCTCACTCCTGAAATCCCAGCACTTTGGGAGACTGAGGAGGGCAGATCACGAGGTCAGGAGTTCAAGACCAGCCTGGCCAACATAGTGAAACCCCATCTCTACTAAAAATACAAAAAATTAGCTGGGCCTACGCCCAGATTATGGTGAGCACCTATAATCCTAGCTACTTGGGAGGCTGAAGCAAGAGAATTGCTTGAACCTGGTAGGTGGAGGTTGCAGTGAGCCAAGATGACACCACTGCACTCCAGCCTGGACAACAATGCAAGACTCTGTCTCAAAATGAAACAAAACTTACAGTACTCTCTGTTCAAAAACATTCTTCTCATCACCATATAGCACAACTCTAAAGTGGACCACACAGTCAGACATAATCTTTGGCAAATTCAAAACAATTGATATCATATCAACCATACCTCAGACCATAGTGCAATAGGATAGAAATCAATACCAAGAAAATTGCTCAAAACCACAAAATTACATGAAATGAAACAGCCTACTCCTGAATGATTTTTGGATAACTAGGGAAACTAAGGCAGAAATCAAGAAATTCTTTGACCAAATGAAAACAAAGAACATACAAGAATCTCTGGGACATAGCTGAGGCAGTGTTAAGAAGGAAGTTTATAGCAGTGAATGCCTGCATCAAAAAGCTTGAAAGATCTAAAATTAACAACCTAACATCAGACCTAGAGGAACTAGAGATAAAAGAGCAAACCAATCTCAAAGCTAGCAGAAGTCAAGAAATAACCAAAATTAGAGCTGAACTGAAGGAAATTGAGATGCGAAAAGAATCATACAAAAGATCAATAAATTCGGGACTTTGTTTTCTGAAAGAATAAATAAGATAGATAGACTGCTAGATAGACTAATAAAGAAGAAAAGAGAGAAAATCCAAATAAACACAAGCAGAAATGACAAAGGGGATGTTACCACCAACCCCACAGCAATACAAATAACCATCAGAACTACTATGAACACCTCTATGCACACAAACCAGAAAACCTAGAAGAAATGGATACATTCCTGGACACATACAACCTCCCAAGACTGAACCAGGAATCCCTGAACAGACTAATAGTGAATTCTAAAATTAAGTCAGTAATAAAAAGCCTACCAACCCCAAAAAGCCCAGGACCAAATAGTTTTATATCTGAATTCAACTAGATGTATAAAGAAGAGCTGATACCATTCCTACTGAAACTAATCCAAAAAATTGATGAGGAGAGGCTCCTTTGTATCTTAATCTATGAGACCAGAATCATCCTGATACCAAAACCTGGCAGAGACACAACAAAAAGGCTAGCATCCTTGATGAAAATGGGTGCGAAAATCCTCAACAAAATAGTAGCAAACTGAATTCAGCAGCACATCAAAAATCGAATCCACTATAACCAAGTAGGCTTCATCGCTGGGATGCAAGCTTGGTTCAATATATGCAAATCAATAAATGTGACTCAACACAGAAACAGAATTAAAAACAAAAACCACATGATTATCTCAACAGAGGCAAAAAAGCTTTCAATAAAATTTAACATCCCTTTATGTAAAAACTCTCAAGAAACTAGGCACTGAAGGAACATACTTCAAAATAATAAGAGCCATTTATGGCAAACCCACAGCTAACATCATACCGAATAGGCAAACACTGGAAGCAGTCCCTTTGATAACCAGAATGAGACAAGTATACCCTCTCTCACCACTCTTATTTAGCATAGTACTGGTATTCCTGGCCAAGCAGTCAGGCAAGAGAAAGAAAGAAAAGGCATCCAAATAGGAAAGGAGGAAGTCAAACTATTCCTGCTTGCAGAGACATGATTTTATACCTAGCAAACACTATAGTCTCTGCCTAAAAGCTTCTTGATCTGATAAACAACTTCAGCAAAGTTTGGGGATACAAATCAATGTACAAAAATTAGTATCATTTCTATATACAAACAACATCTAAGTGGAGAGCCAAATCAGGAACACAATCCTGTTTACGATTGACACAAAAACAATAAAATACTTAGGAATGTACCTAACTAGGGAGGTGTAAAATCTCTGCAACCATTAAAATCACTACTCAAAGAAATCAGAGATTACATTCACAAATGGAAAATCATTTCATGCTTGTGGATAGGGAGAATAAATATTTTAAAAATGAACATAATGCCCAAAGTAATTTACAGATTCAATGCTATTCCTATCAAACTATCAATGACATTCTTCACAGAATTAGAAAAAAACAATTCTGAAATTCATATAGAACCAAAAAAGAATCCAAATAGCCCAGGCAATTATAAGCAAACAGAACAAAGCTGAAGGTATCATGTTACCTGACTTGAAACTATACTACAAGGCTGTAGTAACCAAAACACTGATACAAAAACAAACACAGACCAATGAAGCTGAATCGAGGCTCAAAAGTAAAACTGCACACCTGCACCCATCTGATCTTCAGCAAAACTAACAAAAACAAACAATGGATAAAGGGCTCCCTATTCAATAAATAGTGGTGGGATAACTGGTGAGCCATATTCAGAGGATTGAAACTGGGTGCCTTTCTTACACCATATACAAAAATCAACTCAAGATAGATTAAAGACTTAAATGTAAAACCTAAAACTATAAAACTCTGGAATAAAACCTGTGAAATACCATTCTAGACATAGGACCTGGCAAAGATTTCATGATGATGATGCCGAAAGCAACTGCAACACAAACAAAATTGACAAATGGGATCTAATTAAACTAAAGAACTTTTGCACAGCACAAGAAACTATAATATCAATAAGGTACAACCTACAAAATGGGAGAAAATATTTGCAAACTATGTATCTGACAAAGGTGCAATATGGAAAACTGATATGGAACTTAATCAAATTTACAAGCAGAAGACAAACGATACTGTTAAAAATTGAGCAAAGGACATACATGTTAAAAGACATATATATGGTTAACAAGCATATGAAGAAATACTCAGCATCTCTAATTATTAGAGATATGCAAATCAAAACCAAAATGAGATACCATCTCATACCAGTCAGACTGGCCATTATTAAAAAGTGAAAAAATAACAGATACTGGTGAGGTTGTGGAGAAAGGGAAATGTTTATTCACTACTGGTGGGAGTATAAATCAGTTCAGCCATTGTAGAAAGCAGTGTAATGATTTCTCAAAGAACTTAAAACAGAATTACCATTTGACCCAGAAATCTCATTATTGAGTATATACCCTAAGTAATAGAAATCATTACACCATAAAAACACATGCATATGTATGTTTATTGCAGTGCTATACACAATAGTAAAGACATGGAATCAAACTAAATGTCCATCAATGGTAGACTGGATAAAGAAAATGTGGTACATATATGCCATGGAATACCATGCAACCATAAAAATGTACACATATGTCATGGAGTACTGTGCACCCATAAAAAGAATGAGATCATGCCCTTTGCAGCAACATGGATAGAGCTAGAGACCCATTATCTTGGGAAGAGAAAACCAAATACCATATGTTCTTACTTATAAGTCAGAGCTAGCCAATGAAAACACATGGACGCAAAGAGGGGGACAACAGACACTAGGGACTCTTGAGGGCAGAGGGTGGGAGGAAGGAGAGGATAAAAAAAACCTATTGGTTACTATGCTTATTACCTGGATGACTAAACAATCTGTACACCAAACCCCTGTGACACAGTTTACCTATATAACAATCCTATGCATGTACCCCTAAAGTTAAATAAAAAAGAAAAGTGAGGGGTGATTATGTAGAGTATGAAACTCCTGTGTCTGGGAGAAATTGGCTAATTTCTGGCCAAGGAAATCCAAGGACCTCCACCTTTGGATCCTGTGATTGAGGCAGAACACACTCTTAGAGAGCTTGATGCATTAGATGGCAGTAATAAGTTTAATTCTCTAGGATAAGTCCTGACTAAACTCCCCATTGAGCCTCATCTTGGCAAAATGATGATAATGGGATGCATTTTCTATGAGACAGATTCCGTCTATATCATGTCTGCTGCTACTTGCTTTCATCGGCTATATCCACTGAAATTTTGCTGGAAACAGATTTTCTGATTGTATAACCCTTTTATCAGTATTCCAATCCTGGAATGATACTAGAATGGGTAGAGAAGAAGCTGAGATTCATTTTTGTGAGCACAAAAGACTCAATGTAGCTACACTAAGAATGACTTATGAAGCCAAAGTTTAGCTCAAAGAGATCCTTATTAATTCTGGATTTCCAGACAATTGTTGACACAAGTGTTTACTAACACTGGACCAGATAATAATTTGGATGTTGTTATTTCCCTCTTGACCTTGGATGGCATCATTTGGGTAGATATGTAGGTAGTTAGAGGTGTAAATTTGGAATTTAGAGGATAATTTTGGATTGGTGTTATACATTTAGGAGTTGTTGGCATGTAGATCATATAAAGCCATGGAAATGGTTGAGATTTCTTAGGTTGAGAATGTAGATTGAGGAGAAGATTAGACACAAGCTCTGAGCAGTTTCGATGTTTAGAAATATGGAGGAAGAGCAGGCAAAGGAGGCAGAAAAAGAAAAGCTAGAAGGGTAGGAGGAAACAGAGAATATAGAGTTATGGAAGCTGAGAAAAGAAGGAAAGAGAATTCAATTCCACTGAACACTTCTGAGAGGCCAAATAAATTGAGACTCATACAAAATTATAGTTAAGTTTTATCTTTGTGAGAACAGTTTCAATGTAACGATGAGAGTCAAAGCCAGATTGGAGTAGGTTGAGGAGTGAATTGAGTTTCATTACCAGCAAAATTGCAGATAAAATCTCCTGAAAAAATCTCTTATTATAAGATATTTACAAATATCTGATGGAATAGCAACAATATTTTAAAATTCCTAAGTGAGCTCACAAATAAGTAAGGGAATTCTCTGGGGGCCAAAAAAGATGAGTTGGAAATAGAATTATAGGTGGTTGCTGATATCATAGCTATCTAGAGGGCATTTACTAATTTTGGTAATCCTGTTTTAATGACCACTCAGTGGAGGAGAAAAAGCCTTGTATTTACACAGATGGAAAAATATCTCTGAGAACCCATATAAAGCCAAGAATTAACTCTGTGATTAATGTGAGGGTTGAGATAAAAAAAAAAAAGTCTCCCTGTCAAATAAGGAAGATACACAAGACAACTCAGTAACAAGGTATGTTAGACTGGGCTCTCAGTAGAAAACAATAGAAATACATGCTTTGAAAATTGATAACCACAAAGTCTGCCATGATATCACTTTGAAGTTAAAATCTATGTCATTTTTATAGTCTAGAGCTGAGAAAAAAACCTTAGGTAGTTCCAATTTGAAAGCACTCAGGTGATTGGCAGAAGCAAATGCATATTATCTTTTGCTGAATGTAGCTTCAACCCAGGCTTCAGGGAGTTAACCTTA
Source organism: Cheracebus regulus (assembly GCA_963574635.1). Classification (NCBI taxonomy): domain Eukaryota; kingdom Metazoa; phylum Chordata; class Mammalia; order Primates; family Pitheciidae; genus Cheracebus; species Cheracebus regulus. The sequence continues at coordinate 12,436 of CAUYQU010082754.1, read as the reverse complement.
AAAAAGCTTTAATAAAACATGAATTGGGAATAAAAACTACAAAATACATGAGAAATAATCACTGTAAGTGAAACTTACCAGAAAATATCACTAAATACTTCATATAATGTTTATAGTGTTTAAATAAAGCATGTACTCTCTAAGAAAGGAAAAAGATACAGTGAAAAAGATGGGGAAATAAAAAATAACAAAATAAAACTTCTAAAAATGAAAATTATAATAATTAAAAAGTGGATGGTTTAATTGAAGATTAGACCAAAGAAAATTATAAATTAATGAAATAAAGGATAGAGTTAAATTATCATGAAGAGAAGAAAAACATGAAAGAGTGGTTAAGAGACGTGGAGGTTAGAATGACAAGAGCCAATATCACCCTCTGGATTCCCGGAAGAGACTAGAATTAATGTGACAGAAGCAATTTGTAAATCCTGGATGAAAAATTTCCAGAATTGATAGAAGACATAATTCTCTGTTTCAGGAAGTACAAAAATTCCAACCAAGAAAAATAAATAGAAAAAGGAAAGGAGGGAAATTAATAAGCCAAGTGTCCAATTTAAAATGTTAGAAAAAGGATAGAATAAATTCAGTAAAATGGAAAAAAGGAAATAATAGAGAAGATCAAACAAAACACAGAATAAAGAAGATCAATAATGACTGAGTTTTATTTGATAAGATTAAGGTAAACAACTTCTGTCATGTTTGATTTAACAAAGAGTGGAAGGAAGGGGAGGAGAGAGAGGGAGAGAGAAGCATAAGTAAGCACAGTTAGAAATGAAAAATGGGAACTACTTTAAATGTATTAGTGTTTGGTAGGCTCAAAGGAAAGGAAGCAGCAAGGCTACGTGTAAATGGTTTAGATATGGATGTGGCAATGGATCTGTGTCCTTGGAAGCAATAAAGATAAGATAGATGTTGCATATTGTGTCCCCAAACCCTTATCTGAAGCTATTGCCTGGATCCTAAATAGAGGCTACTTCTCCATGTCAAAGTGACTTAGAACCTCTATACAAGAGCGGGATATTTCATTTTTACTGATAGAATTTCAGAAGCAAAGTCTCTGATTGTCTTTGATTTTATAGAACAAAGTTTCTTCGTAAGAAAGCAGTAGGCATTCAAAGAATCGGGTTGTGATGATACTTTATAATGGCAGCATGTCCTTGGGAGAAATAATGTTTCCTTTTAACTTCCCAGCCAGCTTTATCTGTGCCTATTATTCCATCCTGATGAATGTCAGGGCAGATTTTTGGTGTCCGAATTTATTTTTACTTTCTCACCCCAAATCTTGTCTCAAGGTCTCTGCTCATCATTTGAATGCTCAAGGAGAATTGTGGAAATTCCAGGATACAGAATATAGTGTTTTTAAAAGGAATAGTTTCCAGGAACTGGTAAACTTAATGTTATCTCTTAGATATAGTCTAGTTTAGATTAGAAATTCATTGATATCCTTTTCTGATAGGGCTTTTTAGATCACTAGAGCAGGAAAGTTATTCCTCATCTTTGTAAGTTGCTTTCAAGTATAAAAATTGCTTTAATTTGGATTATTTCATTTGAGTCAAACTATGAGTTTCTTACTTTTCATATTAGCAATCGAGGCTAAGAAATGCTAAATAACTTGCCCAGAGTCAGCTAGCTGCTGAGATTTAACTGTCTGTAAGGTCAATGATCTGTCCATTGCTCTAATCTGCCTCCAAGTTCAGAGAGTGCCTGGATTAATTAGACTTTTGGGAAAATATTTTCAAGGAAAGTGGTTAAGATCAGTTTGGGAAACAATTGCTTTTTCTGTCTATCTCAAAATCATTCTTTATCACCCTCAAATTTGTTGATGTACAACTCTAATTTCAGTTAAAGTTCCAAAATAAAAATACTTATGGTTTCTCTAGTTTCTTGGGGTTTAACCTTTTCATAGTTTTTCTTTTCAGAAACTTTAAGCTTCAAATTTTTACATTAATGTTTAGGGTAATGAGTGAGGGAACACAAATAAATCATGAAATACGTATGAGTTTTCTTGAGCTAATATCACAAATTGGGCTGCTTAAACAACAGAAATTTATTTTCTCACAGTTCTGGAAGCTAATAGTCCAAGATCAAGGTGTTGCCAAGTTTGGTTTCTTCAGGACCTCTCTCGGCTTGCAGATGGCTGTCTTCCCCTTTTATCTTCACATGGTCTTCCTTCTTCTGTATTTGTGTCCTAATCTCCTTTTCTTATAAAGACACCACTCATATTGTGTTAGGTCCCACCCTAATGACCTCATTTAACTTGATTACCTCTTTAAAGACTCTGTCTCTAAATATGGTCACATTAAGAAGTGCTGGGAGCTAGAATTTCAACATATTAGTTTGGGTAGGGGCCTGGGGAGATGCAATTCAGTGCATAACAAATATGTTGTTCATGATTTTATTCTTGGAGTCTGTCAATGTTTCTAGAATTCAGTATTTGTTAAATAAAGAAATGAAAGCTAAATTATCAGTATGGGAGAAAAATGAAGACTTAAAGTGAAAATTGTAAGATTAGTTATACAGCTGGTCAATTAAATTGTGGATTAGCACTTCTATACAGTTTATAATGGACTCCAATTTATAATGGTTCCATTTATGATTTTTTGACTTCACAATGCAATATTTTCAACTTATGACCAATGCACTCTGTGTTGCCTTTCTCTTTTTAAATAATGTAAAATTGCCATGATTCATTAGACTATAAGGTTTTATTCAAATGGCAGAATGTATTTATTATCTTTGATATATAAAGCTTTTTCTTGTTTTTCATTTTAAAACAAATTTGCATTATAAATTTTAAAATATTATATATATAAATATATGAACACATACACATATACATATATCCCTTCAAACTGGAGTTGTCACTGAAGTAATATTTCTTTTAAGGTAGCGGCAGCTCCAGTTAGGACACAGTGGAGATAGCATGGACTTTAGAGTTAGATGCATCTGTGTTTGTGTTATTCACACTATATAATATTAGTTATTTAAGCCTTAATGAACCTGTAAAATGTGAAAAATAGTATTTTATCTCATAGAGTTGTAGCAAGAATTAAATAAGATGTTTATAAAGTGCCTAGAACATTTACCTGATTGATATTTACTAAATAAATGGAAGTTATTAAGTGATTATTAACAAATTTATTTTCATAAGAATCACAAAGCAGTGTGTCTTTATTATCTCATTACAAGAATTGTTATTTGAAAAAAGAATATAAACAACATTTTATGGCCTTTGAAGTAAAATCTAACAAATTTCCCTTAGGAATCTATAACAAAATCATTTCCTTCAGTGTCAACAAATGGCACTGTTATTTCTTGTGCTAACAGGGCTTATTCTGGATTTGATCTTTCAACCTGATTAGATTGTACATTTTGTAGAGGCATGCTAAATCTATCAAACTTAAAATGTCTAGTGAAGTTAAAAGACATTTAAATGTTCTCAAACACTTTATCCTTAACGTGTCTCACTTTAAAGCAACTCAAAACACCATACCAACATTTTATTTTTCAAGCAGGTTAATTTAGAGTCTGATGGTTTGTAAAGTAAAATTTGCTCTTTTACTTAAAGAGGAAGGGATCCTTTAAAAAACAAAGCTGCAAGTTATAAACAGTAGGTTTTAGAGTCAGCAGACATATATGTGGCTTTGGGCAAGTTATTTAATATCTCTATGCTTAAAATTTCTCATCTGTAGATTAGAGACAATGTACATATTTTACAGAGTGATGTGAGAGTAATGCATGGAGAGCCTATTTTTATAGAGTGTCCACTGTGTTAGGTTCTAAAAAAAGAATTTGTGTATTTAAAAGAAAAAATAAAAATGAAACTGTGTATCACTTTTTCAGATGTGTCTCTTTTTAAATTGAGGTATGCCTGTTCTGATTAGTGCTTTGAAGCTTTTTATTTTTTTTCTTGTTGCCCAGGCTGGAGTGCAGTGGCGTGATCTCTGCTCACTACAACCTCTGCCTCCTAGGTTCAGGTGATTCTCCTGACTCAGCCTCCTGAGAAGCTGGGATTACAGGCACGTCCTACCACGCACAGCTAATTTTTTGTATTTTTTAGTAGAGATGGGGCTTCACCATGTTGGCCAGGCTGGTCTCAAACTCCTAACCACAGGTGATCCACCTGTTCCGGCCTCCCAGCGTGCTGGCATTGCAGACATGAGCCACTGCACCCGGCCGGTGCTTTGAATGTTGAGACTCCTATCACAGTGGGTTTTGTTGTGGCTCTTCTTCAATGTTATAGCTTCTCCTGGATTCGTCCAGGAGGTGAGAGAGTCCAAACCCACTCAAAAACACATTGGGAGTTCATTTCTGCTGGTTTCCTTGTAATAGTTTCTCATCACCATCCGAAATCCTTTACCTTAAATCTTTTAACTACTCCCCTTTGCAGATAGTATTTGTCTGCTTTCAAGATACTGAATTCCTCAACAGCATATGCTATTTACTATCTACCAGGTACAGTGTTTTTTGTAGAATTTGTAGAGGTTGGTCTATCATTGTTTTAGTACACTTTTATTCCCCAGATTTATGTTGTTTTATCTGTTCTTTTTCTTATTTTATTTTTGTTTTTAATGTTTTAAATTCAAACTTCCAATCCTTTGTATTCTCATGGTTATATTTTATTTTTAACTTTAACCAAAGTTATAGATCTTCTCATCAGTGGTTCTGGCAAGTACAGTTTTTGCTGAGAAAGGCAGTATACGCTGTTAGGTTGGTGTAAGAGTGATTGCAGCTTTTGCCATTAAAAGTAATTACAAAAACCACAATTACTTTTGCACCAACCCAACTTTCTAGTAAATATATTAGAAGCATAGTTATGCAAAAAAATGGAAGCCTGTAACGAGTAGCTGCTGTGTTCCTTTCCACCGTCTCATGAAGATAGACTAGAGATCTTTTCCAGAAAGTCACCTCCTGCCTACCATTTTTCTTTTGGATTGGACCATGCCACTGGCACAGTGCCTTCAAAATCTAATGGTTATATATGTTGTGTGAGTGTGTGTTTGTATTCGTGTGTGTGTTCACAATATTCAGTTTCCAATTAGAGGTCCAGTGTATGAGATGTCAGAAAATAGCAAGTGTGCCTTCTGCACAGAAAGAATAATTATTACTTGAAGAAAGTAAACTTCTGTATCTTTTGAGTCACCTGGAATGAAATATTTTTAAAGAAACCCTTCCTGAAAGTAATGAAATATCTGTGGGAGAGGGCAGCACCCATATTGGCTGCCCCTCTATTTTGCCCCTAGGAGCACCATGCTCTCTTAACCACTTTCAAAACTTTCTGTGGGTCAAGCCTCTTGGATGTTCATCTGACATTGTCAGTCACTATATAATTGTAGCCTTCCTGGCTTCTGGCATTTAAATGTTGCCATTTTTGCAAATCTATTACTCTCTGTCCTTTCATTATCATTGGCCACAAACAAGAGCCACTGCTGAATTTCTTGGTAATGCTGGTGACCTTTTTACTATTATTTTCTTAAAGGCCTTGGTGTATGATATGTTCCCTGGGCCTTCTTATAAAATATAATCCTGTGTCATCTTGCATTTTGAAATATAATCATTCCAGTATGCTCACTTCCCTCAATCTCTTTCTTTGTTCCTGCTTCTACCATCTCCCAGAGAAGCACAAACATTTTTACTTTACTGAAAGTTACCTATGCTTCAGTATTTTTCCTGTACTTCTAAGAGCCAACCCAATGAAATGTTTGCCCCATCCATGGAGGTTCCAGTTAAGGTGCTAAATCCCATGTCTGAGTGTTTCTAAATTAATGAATTCTTGCTTATCTACCCCCAAATTCTAACCCTCTTATCAAGCACCATCAAAATCCAATCCTGCGTTTATTTCCTTGCTCCTGCCATTACATGCCAGCTAGTTTTTAAAGAATTCTTTAGATGTATAGTTTCTTTCTTCCCTGGCCAGTCTCAGCAAGTCATCACTTACGTTATGCTAGAATTTAACCCTAATTTACTGGCCTGGCAGCCAGAAGAGGTGGGCACACCTTTTGTCAGGGGCATGCATGTTGTCCCATAGAGAAGATTTATTCGTATTCCACTGGCCACAATTTGGACATCTGGCTGCACCTAGCTCCAAAGGATCTTAGTATTAACATCTAACTGTGCCTAAGGAAGCAAAGGTAACAGGATTGTGAGCATTAGCCAATTTCCACCAAAATATGTCTAGGTTTTAAAAGAGTGCTGAAAGAACAATAATCCTGGAAAGAAACTGATATTTCCTCTTTACATAATGCCTTTTAGCCATAGAGCAATTCCACTAGGATTAACGTTTTTTCTTGCCCAGCTATAGCTGCAAATGTTTTTGTCAAGGATAACTACTACCAGTGCTTGCACTCCTACCCCTGTTCACTCCATTTCAGTATATGTTTTCCCAGTTTATATTTTTAGATTGTTTGAACATGTTTCATTTATATTGTGTTTCCAAAAGATTTTTGAATTTGGTAGCTTTTTTTTTTTTTTAAAGTTGGGGTTAAAATTTTCCACTGTAAAACACATTAAGGTAGTAAGTGAATGAAGTAAAACTATTGAACATAGAGTGAATATCATATAATGGGAGATATGTTCTTGAAAAGTTGGCTCTACATAAAATCATACTTTGCCGTTAATGAATATTTAAAGATTGGAGATTTGATACAATGGTAAAAACAGAGAAGGCTGCTGAAGAAATATAAAGATATGGAAGAGGTTGTACATTTGAGTTATATTTCATAAACATACTCTTGAAAAAATTAGGGCTTAGTTTGTTGTTCTTATAATGATTCACACACACCAAAGAACAGCTTGATAAAAGATGAAACAAAGAGAATCATTAGTATGAACATACTCCTTCCAAATGTAGTAAGGCATAATTTAACAGGCAACAAGCCTCATTTCTGATCACAAATCATTTAAGAAAAAATATTCCTTCATTTACAGAATTCCTTTTACTATTTTAATCATTTGACATTTAAATATGGTTTATATTATCAATGAGATTTTCTATTAAGTGGAGTAATATTTTAATTTTTTATTTCACACCAAGAAACAGAGGTGTTAAGAAACTGTGTAGCACATTTAAGGGTCATACAAGTTGGGATTGGAATTCTAATTGATTGCCGATGACTTTCAAATGTAATGTTTTCACAAATCACAGAGAAACTTATCATAGAATATTAAAGTTGGAGGTGATATTAAAGAGGTTCTGCCTTTTGTAATTGAAGAAATAAGCTCGAAGAGACTAAGCAACTTGACTACTCCACAGTTAGTTTATCCACTTAACACATAGGTATGTTCTATGTTGTATGTACCAAGTACTGTGTTTTAGTTTGTAGTAACAATTACTATTTTCTAGTTATTGTGGTAAGTTCTGAATGAACAACAATGAATTCTTTACCCAAGGGACTCACAGTATGATGGAGGAGATTGAAATCTTAAAGGGTATTCAGAGAAATCATGCTATAGTAGATAAAAAGAATTAGTGGCAGATCTTAAGGAAAGAAATGTTCTAATCAAATGTGTATTTTATAAAGATTACACTGACTACTATGGAGGATGTTAAAAATTCTGTTTTTCTCTATTTAGTAAACATTTCACATCTTCTTTACTATAGGAAACATTTCCTGACACCATTAGTTTATTATATTTCCCCTTGTATATTGGCATACCACTGTGCTTTGCCTAACAACTTACTTAACTTGTCCAAAAAGAAAACCTTTTCAAACCTTTTCATCTTCCTCTCGCTCCTCCTCTTCCTCCTCCTCTCCCTCCTCCTCTTCCTCCTCCTCTCCCTCTTCTTCCTCCCTCTTCCTCCTCTTTCTTCTTCCTTCTTTTTTGAGACAGGGTCTTGTTATTTTTGCCAAGGCTGGAGTGTAGTGGGGTGATGAAATCTCACTGCACCCTTGAACTCCTGGCCTCAAGTAATGCTCCTGCCTTAGCTTCCTGAGTAGCCGAGACTACAGGTACCTGTCACCATGTCTGGCTAACTTCTTTTTGGTAGAGACAGGTCTTGCTATGTTGTCAAGGGTGGTATCAAATTCCTGGCCTCAAGCTATCCTTCTTTGGCCTCCCAAAGTGCTGGGATTACAGGCACCAGCTATTGTGCCTGGCCCAAAAGAAAGGTTTTGATTTCTCTTTTGCATCCTCTTATTTCTAACTTCCTCATCCCTGGTAACAGCATCACCACATACCTAGATTTCTCATGCTGAACTCTGATAAGTTGTTTTTGATTCCTCTTTCTTTTCATCCCCACGTCCAATCTATCATCAAGTCTAACTGTCTTTAACTCTAAATATAACTCGACTATATTTACACTTCTTACATATGCCACTGCTACTACTCTAGTCCAAGCCACCATGATCTCTTGTTTAGATTGCTTTAGTAGTTAACTTATTGGCCTTCCTAATTGTACTTTTGCTCCTGGAATCAATTTTTCCCACACCAGTCAGAAGTCTCTTTAAAAATGTAAATTTGATCCTGTAATTTCTCTGTTTTAAAACTTCCAATGGTCTTCTACTATACCTAAGATAAAATTCAAATCTTTTGACATGTTTTGTAAAGATATACATAATATATTCTATATTGAGCTTTCTGACTTCATCTCCTGCCGCTTATTTCCTTGCTCATTGTGTCTCAGCTTGTCTCTGACAGCTTTTACATTGATTCTTTCTTCTGTATGGGATAGTCTTCCTCTGGATCTCTTCATGGCTGGTTTTCTTATCATTCTGGTCTTAAGTCAGAAAATCCTTCTTTTACCACCCAGACTACTTAGCTATCCTTACACCTTCCACTTATACTCTATCATATTGCTATTTATTATGTTTTAAATAGCACTTGCCATTACTTGAACTATCCTATTTTTTAAATTATATATTTATTCCTGGACAGGATCCTTGTCTGTCAATTATTGCTATATCCTCAGGGACTACAACAGTGCCTTTATACATTAGTAGATTCTGCTCAACAGTAGTTTTTAGATGAATAAATCATAGCATTTACCACACTTTGTGCTATCAATAATTTAATTCTCTTTTAATGAAAGCCATAAATTCCATATGAGTGGGAACCATGGCTACCTTGCTCACCACTATATATTCAGAGCTTAACATATAATAATAATTTAATAAATATTTGTTGACTGAATGAATAAGTGATCACTGATTGAGACGGGAGTCAGGGAGACCAATTTGGAGACTATTGCAGTGATTGTTTGAAAGATAATGAGGACCTTAGCAAAATCATTGGCAGAAGTGATGAAAGGGAAATGAGAGATTTAAGAGGCACATAGAAAATATATTAGAGAAGACTCAGTGCCTATTACAAAGGATTGGTTATATCTGTAAATGGTGCAATCATTCACACTTTCAGTGTTCAAGTGTGAATGATGGTACTATTTACAAATATAAGGAAAAACATATTTCGAGTAGTGTTGGGTAAGGTAGAGAAATGAGAGTGGGATCAGGGGAGAAAGTGATGAGTTTAGATTTGCCTCTTGAGCTGTGATGTCTGTGTGATATACAGAAGAAATCTTAATAAAATATATACTTTGGTGGTCTTGTAAGGTGTTTAAGCTGGTCTTATAAATTGATAAGATATATAGGTGGTATTTGGGTACTTAGCCCTGTGATAAATTGCCTTATTGTCAGTCAAAATGCTTTTATTCCTTACTGGCAACTCTCCACCAGTCTATTCTTGAGCGGGGAATAAACTTCTACTCTACTGAAATCAGTTTCGGCCATTTGACTTCCCTTGGCTAATTAAACTGTCAAGTTATGTGCCACTTCTAAGAATAAGATTTAAGAAACATCTTGTGGTCTACCATCTTTTCCTTCTGTTACAAGACAAGCATGTTCCAGACAGGGGCTACTCCTTTAGTGGAGAAGATGCAAAGCTAAGCTGCAGCTGTGGATAAAATATATATAATACAGGAGTGAAACATAAGGCTTTGTTATAGACTATTGAGATTTGGGGATTGTATGTTGCTACAGCATACATAATCTAGTAAAAGCTGATTGACACAGAGACAGAACATAGTCATTGTCTAGAATGGAGAATAGAAAAAGGTTAAGGGTATAATCCCTAGGGAATCTTAAGGGTAAGTACAGGAAAAGAAGCTTACAAAGGACACTAGACAGATTCCTCTGGAAGGTCGAGAAATAAGAGAGAGGGAAAATATCACAATAGCTGAGAGAGAAATTATAAGCACGAAAGAATGGTTAACAGTATCAAATGATAAAGAGTTTGAAAAGTGTTCATTGAATTTTAAAAATAATTTTTGAATTAATTACTTTTAATTTCTTTTTACTTGAACAGATTCTGATGGATTTTTTTTTTTCAAGTTTTAAGCCATTGATGACCTTATGAGAGCAATTCCAGTTGAGTAGTTAGGAAGCTACTTAGTCACAAAGACAAGGATATAATTCATTATTCAAAGTCTTTTGAAAATACCACTTCCTTTATGGTACCTATTCTGATTCTCCTCCAAGCAGGTATAAACTTTCTTTCTTTTAAGCCCATTGCACTCATTATGTTCTGTGCTCAGTGTTTCTGTCTGACTGTTAATCTGTTATGGAGACTTTCATTTTATCATTCAGATTTTCAAATGGAAGATTGAAAAAGTCACATTATTAAGCAGTCAGTTTAAAAAAAATGCAAAGTAATTATAAATGATAATCGTTGCACATTTAAAGAAGAAATAACTTTGGAGATGCAAATGTATACTGCTCAAGATATAAATAAAATACAGACAATTCAGAGACCTTTGCTTAAAATGATAGGCGGCCTTTTTAGTAGATGGTGCTCTAACCTTATGTCATCATTCTGTTTGTTCCTCATTTCATCTCTGAATCTCCTCCCAGTATTGAGGTTTATCCTATCTTTTAATTACTCAATTCACTCATTTTATCTCCATCTTTAAACCAGTCTGAGTTTTAATTTCTGACCCCATCCCTCTCCTCCACCTCATCCTTGACCCCATCACAAAGGGTTGAGACTCAGGGATGTTGTTCCTGTTTTAATACAAGTTACACAGTTATCATAAAAGCTGAAATCTTAATTGTTTGCTTTTAGCAGGTGTCAAAATGCCCCAATATCAAAAGACCCCCGAATCAAAACACTGAGTCAAATGAACATGACAAGGTATCACCATGCTTCTTAGGGGAAGTCTATCTGAGATCTTATTAATTTTTAGTTTACAGACCCAAATTATCCACTTCATAGGGTTGCCTAGACCCCATGTTTCATGGAATTTATAACAACAGTGCCTATAGATTCCCCCAGGAATCTCCACTCTACCTGCTGTGCTTATACCCACTTATAAAGAGCCTAGTCTTTCTTCTTTAATACACTGTTAGACAAGATAATAATATGGTTGTGTTTATTTAATTTATTTCACTCTGGAAAAAATAAGTAATCATCACTATAACAACTTTGTCCTACTTGAGAGAGACACATTTTTAGAACTCAATTTTAAAAAATAGTCTATTACCAGAAATTGAATATAAAGACACGTGTGAACTATTAAAGTATACTTTGCTGCAAAGCTTCTTTACTCTAAACTTAATGCAGTAAGTTAAGCAGCTGTACAAAGGCATGCTCCTGGCAAAAGTGACAGGTGACAGCCTTACTTATGGGAGAAATGAGAAAAATGTCTGGTTATAATATAGTAACATAATTGATGATTAGGAAGAGAAGGGAACTAACATTTATATCATGTTTGCTATGTACCAAGCATCTTAAATATGTTATCTCATTTAATCTTTATCATAGTTCTATAATATTTTATTCTTTTTGTACCAGATAAGGAAACTGAGACACAGCAATTGTTACATGATTTATCTAGGGTCATACAGCTAATACATAGAAGGGAGGAAAAAACAGACATTTAAAAATGATAATGTCTAACAATTATTTTTTTGTAGGCATAAGTCTAACTTCATTTGTGTATCAACACTTTTAATGTTCACAACAGATTGATGAAGTAAATATTAGTCATATTATAATTTTTTAGATAAAATTATTAAGCACAAAGAGGGTAAGTAGCTTACCTAAGCCATATAAAAAGAGTTAGAGATGGAATTGAAATCCAGACAGTCTCATTTCAGAATCTAGGCTTTGTACACATCAAAATAAAATATCTCTGTCTAGCCTTTATGATCTTATTAGGCAAAGATGACACTAACCTGTAATTTATATTCTACTTTTTTCTGATATCCAGTCTTCCTGCTTGATTCCAAGCATTTTCCTCCTTACTGCAAGCATTTATTCATAAAATAAGGCTTTTAAATATGCAATGTGCCTTCTTTTTGTGTATATATATATATATATATATTTTAGACAAGACAAATAGTATAATAGAAACTTGGGATATCTAAAAACAAATTCATGAATACCAACCACTGTCAGAGTACATTTTGTATTTTTAAGTTTTAGCATTTCTTGGTTTTTAGCA
>CAUYQU010082752.1:0-11714 GCA_963574635.1 Cheracebus regulus | reverse complement strand
TTTCTCTCTTTTTCTAAAATCTCTTCCTCTTTCTCTTTCATTTTTTCTTTCTTTTGCTGTTTCTTTCTTTCTCCTTTTCTCTCTTTTTCTAAAATCTCTTCCTATTCCTTTCTCTCTTTCATTCTTTTTATTCTAAAAAAAAGAAAAAAAAAAAAAAGAATATGGCAAGGGATACAGAAGAAGAGATGTAGCTCAAGGTATGGGGGAACAGGTGTGGAGCTTCCATGCCCTCCATGAGCTTCCAGGTTTTCAGCTATCTGGAAGCTAACTAAACCCTGTTCTTTTGGACTTTTTTTTTTTTAATGGAGTTTTGCACTTGTTGTCCAGGCTGGAGTGCAATGACTTGATCTCACCGCAACCTCCGCCTCTCCAGGTTCAATTGATTCTCCTGCCTCAGCCTCCCGAGTGGCTGGGACTATAGGCGTGCATCACCATGCCCAGCTAATTTTGTATTTTTAGTAGATATGGGTTTTCTCCATGTGGGTCAGGCTGGTCTTGAACTCCTGACCTCAGGTGATCCACCTGCCTTGGCCTCCCAAAGTGCTGGGATTACAGGTGTGAGTCACCAAGCCCAGTCTGTTCTCTTGGATTTTTATGGAAGCTTCTCATCATCAACCTTCCTTCCTATGGAGTATAAAATGGGACCTTCTTACAGGAGGGTCTGAAGACCCACAATCAGAGAGGTGGGGAAACTCTAGAGAACATTAGAGTGGAAGGAGGGCAGGAGAAGGTGAGAGGCCTGCCCAGAGGCTTAACATACTCAGCATTATAACAAAAGACTGTAACAAAGGCTATGGGAGTTATGGACCAGGAACCATGGACCAGTATATATCATAACACCACATACAAAGATTTTACAACTTATTAGAGTGGTCTTTAAGAAATCTAAATTGGCCGGGCGCGGTGGCTCACGCCTGTAATCCTAGCACTTTGGGAGGCCAAGGTGGGTGGATCACCTAAGGTCAGGAGTTCAAGACCAGCCTCGCCATCATGGTGAAAACCCAGCTTAAAAAAAAAAAAAAAAAAAAGCAATCTAAATCCAGCAGGTGCGGTGTCTCATGCCTGTAATCCCAGCACTTTGGAGGCCAAGGCGGGCAGATCACCTGAGGTCGGGAGTTCTAGACCAGCCTGACCAACATGGAGAAACCTTGTTTCTAATAAAAAACCAAAAAATTAGCCCGGCATGGTGGCACATGCCTGTAATCCCAGCTACTTGGGAGGTTGAGGCAGAAGAATCACTTGACCCTGGAAGGTGGAGGTTGCAGTTAGCCGAGATCACACCACTGCACTCCAGCCTGGACAAGAGAGCAAGGCTCCATGTGAAAAAAAAAAGTATCATCTGAGTGTGGTGGCATGTGCCTGTAGTCTCAGCTACTTGAGAGACTGAGGTAGGAGGACTGCTTGAGCCTAGGAGTCAGAGGTTGCAATGAGCCAAGATTGTACCACTGTACTCCAGCCTGGGCAATAGAGACCCTGTCTCATAAAAACCAAAAAACAAACAAAAAAACCACTATCTTTTAAAATTATTCCCCCCCCCAACCCAAGTAACCTTGATTTTACTTAAAGAAATCACTCTTTATCCTAGCCTACTGGGCTCTATATGATCTAGTTCATACTCCTTTGATTTCATTCAATTTTAGGCACCTGGCCTCACCATGCTGTTCTTCAACCATACCAAGCACATTTTAACGTTGAGGAATTTATACTTATTCTTTCTACCAGAAGCACTCTTCTTCTGCGGTCCCTGATCAAATATCACCATCTCAATGAGGTCTTTTCTGACCATCTTCTCTAAAGTATCACCTGCATCTCTATCCCCTTATCCTGATTTTGTTTTCTTCTTAATACTTACTACCACCTGACATATTTATTTGCTCATTTTGTCACCCCAGGAGAATGTAAACTTTAGGAAGTCAAAGATTTTGTTTTGTTTAAGATAGGGTCTCACTCTGTCACCGAGGCTGGACTGCATTGGCTCAATCACAGCTCACTGCAGTCTTGACTTCCCAGGCTCAAGCAATCCTTCCACCACAGCCTCCTGAGTAGCTGGGACTACAGGCATGCACCACTGCAACCAGCTAATTTTTTTTTCCTTTTTAAAAAATATGATAGAGATAGGATCTCGCTCTGTCACCCAAACTAAAGTGCAGTGATGCAATCACAGCTTACTGCAGGCTCAAACTCCTGGGCTCAAGGGTCCACCTGGCTCAGCGTCCCCAGTAGCAGGGACCACAGGTATGTGCCACCCTGCCTCTTTTTTTTTTTTCTGTAGAGACGGCTTTTGCCATGTTGTCCAGGCTAGTTTCTAACTCCTGGACTCAATCTTCCCACCTCCCAAAGTTCTGGGATTACAGGTGTGAGCCACCATGCCTACTAAGGGAAAAGTTTTGACCTCTCTTATTGTAGTAAGACCTTCAATTTTTATGTGAATATATGAATGCTTAGGATAAAGCCTTACATGCTGGCCAGTGGACAAGCAACTTATTGGTCATACTCTGAAGAATGAGGGGCATGCAGCTGGGCACAGTGGCTCATGCCTGTAATCCCAGCACTTTGGGAAGCAGGCAGATCACCTGAGGTCAGGAGTTCAAGACTAGCCTGACAAACATGGAGAAACCCTGTCTATATTAAAAATATAAAACTAGGCCGGGAGTGGTGGCTCAAGCCTGTAATCCCAGCACTTTGGGAGGCCGAGGTGGGCGGATCACGAGGTCAAGAGATCAAGACCATCCTGGCCAACATAGTAAAACCCCGTCTCTACTAAAAATACAAAAATTAGCTGGGCGTGGTGGCATGTGCCTGTAGTCCCAGCTACTCGGGAGGCTGAGACAGGAGAATTGCTTGAACCCGGGAGGCAGAGGTTGCAGTGAGCCGAGATTGTGCCACTGCACTCCAGCCTGGTGCCTGGCATCAGAGTGAGACTCTGTCTCAAAAAAAAAAACTAGCCAGGTGTAGTGGCATGTGCCTGTATCCCAGCAACTCAGGAGGCTGAGGCAGGAGAATTGCCTAAACCCAGGAGGCAGAGGTTGTGATGAGCTGAGATTGCGCCACTGCACTTCAGCCTGGGTGACAAGAGTGTAACTCTGTCTCAAAAAGACCGAAAAAAAGAGGGGCCTGCCTCTTCTCTTCCCACTTTACATGGGCTGGGATTGGATGTGGTGGCAACCAATTTTTAGACTATTTAGGTGATGGCAACTCCTTAGAGGTTACAAAGCAACAAAACAGATGGAACCTGGGTGCTCCATGATTTCTCAAAACAGAACTGTCAAGAAAGCCTTCGGCTGCATGTGGTGGGTAACGCCTATAATCCCAGCACTTTGGAAGGCCAAGGCAGGCAGATCACCTGCAGTCAGGAAACATGAATAATGTTGGTTAATGAAGTTTTACTGTATTGCTCACATATCTACTTTCCAATTTGTTCTTCTAACAGAACCCTGATTTATTCAGGACAACAATGTGCCCAGATAAAAAACTTCATTTCTCAGTGTTCCCTGGAGGGAGAAGTGACCATATAATATGGTTATACGTAATATAATATGGTTCTACGTAACAAAGTGTAGGTGGAAGTTGCTGGGTGGGGCTTCCTGAAAAGTTCGTAAGAATAAGGGCTGACTGAGCTGGCAAGTATGGTTTGCCATTTTCTCTTCCCTTCTACCCTGTCTGAAATGTAGATGTGATACAGGAGGTGGCAACCACCTTATGACCCTGAATTGACAAGAATGAGGATGATATCCACAGGGTAAGGATGACTGAGCAAAAGTACAGAAGTAACAGTGGCCCAATGGCTCCATTATGTGATTTTACCTCTCTGGACTTCTCAATTCATGAGAAAATTGAAATCTATGCTTGGCTACGGCATTACATATTGAATTTTCTATCAAAAGACAGAAGGGCCAACCAAGTGCAGTGGCTCATGCGTATAATCTCAGCACTTTGGGAGGCCGAAGTGGGAGGTTCACTTGAGCCCAGGAATTTGAGACCAGCCTGGCCAATATGGCAAAACCCCAACTCCACCAAAAATACAAAATTAGCCAGGTGTAGGGGCACATGCTTGTAGTCCCAGCTACTCAAGAGGCTGACACTAGAGAGGATTACTTGAGTCCAGGAGGTCGAGGATGCACTGAGCCATGATTGCACCACTGCACTCCAACCTAGGTGACAGAGCAAGACCTTGTCTCCAAAAAAAAAAAAAAAAAGCATGCAGTAGCCACTTCATATTAAAGTATGAAGATGAGCCTCAGAAACAGTGGCTTATAGGCAACTGTGAAATGAAACAGTGTAGGTGGCTGTTGGCAAAGAGGCATCTCTGCAATAGCCTGCAGACCATATCCACCTCCTGTGGAGGCCTTTTTCCCAATAGAGACAGGAAGCCTGAGGTCCAAGGCTCTGAAGCTGGTGGACCTACCATCCCTTCAACTTCTCACTGTAGGTTTCCGGTGTTAACTGTCACCCTGCAGCAAGCTACCCCTGCCCCTTGACCAGGGAAACTCTTCTGCCAGAGGGCAGTATTAGTTCTTTAGTGCTAAGGTTATTACAGAATTAAATACCACTTATTGAGCGCCTACTGCATACCCTGCACAAAGTGCTTTACATATATTTCTAATTACTATTCTCACAGTGACCCTATGAAAGAGGTTTTGTGATTCGCACCTTAGTTTTGCGGAGACTGAAACCAAGAAAGGTTAAGTACGGCCAGGTGCAGTGGCTCACGGCTGTAATCCCAGCACTCTGGAAGGCCGAGATGGGTGGATCACCTGAGGTCAGGAGTTCAAGACCAGCCTGGCCAACATGGAGAAACCCCGTCTCTACTAAAAATACAAAAATTAGCTGCGCATGGTCACACACACCTGTAATCCCAGCTACTTGGGAGGCTGAGGCAGAAAAATTGCTCCAACCCACAAGGAAGAGGTTGCAGTGAGCCAAGATCACACCACTGCACTCCAGCCTGGGCGACAGAGTGGACTCCATCTCAAACAACAAAAACAACAAAACAACAACAACAGAAAGGTTAAGTAACTTACTGTGGGCTCCACAATAAGAGTCTACATTCTTTCCATATGGCCTCTAAGATGATGAAAATAGTAAGAGCTCTACAGAACTAGCATATTATTACATCATAAAGTCTCAGAGGCAAAAAGGTACTTCATCAAGCAACTGAGGGATTCCCAAAATAACAGTAGATAATACTTACTGAGCATTTAGTACAGGTAAGTAACTTGGCTAAACTCTTAATTATATTAGCATATTTAATGCCTTCACCAACCCAGAGTGCTATGTGTAATTATCCCATGTAAAAATGCCTTCTTAGCTGGGAGCTGTGGCTCACACTTGTAATCCCAGCACTTTGGGAGGCCCAGGCAGGAAGATCATTTGAGGTCAGGAATTAGACCAGCCTGGCTAACCTAGAGAAACCCCATCTCTACTAAAAATACAAAAATTAGGCCTGGCATGGTGGCTCACGCCTGTAATCCCAGCACTTTGAGAGGCTGAGGCGGGATCATTTGATGTCGGGAGTTTGAGACCAACCTGACGAACATGGAGAAACCCTGTCTCTACTAAAAATGCAAAATTAGCCAGGCATGGTGGTGCATGTGTGTCATCCCAGCTACTCAGGAGGCAGAGGCAGGAAAATTGCTTGAACCCAGGAGGCGGAAGTTGTGGTGAGCTGAGATGGAAACATTGCAACTCCAGCCTGGGCAACAAGAGCGAAACTCTGTCTAAAAAAAAAAAAAATTAGCTGGGTGTGGCCAGGCACAGTGGCCCACGCCTGTAATCCCAGTACTTTGGGAGGTTGAGGCAGGCAGATCATGAGATCAGGAGTTCGAGACCAGCCTGGCCAATATGGTAAGACCCCGTCTCTACTAAAAATACAAAAATTAGGCCGGGCATGGTGGCTCACACCTGTAATCCTAGCATTTTGGAAGGCTTAGGTGGGCAGATAAGTTGAGGTCAGGAGTTTCAGATCTGCCTGGCCAACATGGCATAACCCTCTTACTAAAAAAAAAATACAAAAATTAGCCCAGTGTGGTGGTAGGAACTTGTAATCCCAGCTACTCAGGAGGCTGAGGCAGGAGAATCATTTGAACCTGGGAGGTGGAGGTTGCAGTGAGCCAAGATTGTGCCACTGCACTCCAGGCTGGGCGACACAGTTGGACTCGAGTCTCAGAAACACACACACACACACACACACACACACACATATACTAGCCGGGTGTGGTAGCAGGCGCCTCTAGTCCCAGCTACTTGGAAGGCTAAGGCAGAAGAATCACTTGAAGCTGGGAGGCGGAGGTTGTAGTGAGCCGAGATTGTCACACTGCACTCCAATCTGGGCGACAGGGCAACTCCGTTTAAAAAAAAAAAATTAGCTGGGCATGATGGCATGGCCTGTAATCCCAGCTACTCAGGAGGCTGAGGCAGGAAAATTGCTTGAACCCGGAAGGGGGAGGTTGTGGTGAGCCGAGATCGTGCCACTGCATTCCAGCCTGGGCAACAAGAGTGAAACTGTCTCAGGAAAAAAAAAAAAAAAAAAGAATCCCCTCTTGTCTGGTGCCTGGCATACTAGTAAAGGCTCAGTATGGTCGTTGCTTTAGGATGGAGGACTAACACTTCTTTCAAATTCAAATAGGTGACTCCCAAAATCAATGCCAATTCTGAAACTGCTACTATTTTCCAGGCATTGGAAACCCCTTCCTGGATGATTCTAAGGCAGAACTTGGCTCAAACTCTCAATGTTGCCACTGTTTTCTTTTTTCTTTTCTTTTCTTTTTTTTTTTGAGATGGAGTTTCACTCTTGTTGCCTAGGCTAGAGTGCAATGGTTCGATCTTGGCTCACTGCAACCTCCACCTCCCAAGTTCAAGCGAGTCTCCTGCCTCAGCCTCCCTTGTAGCTGAGATTACAGGCATGCGCTGCCACGGCTAATTTTGTATTTTCAGTATAGACGGGGTTTCTCCATGCTGGTCAGGCTGGTCTCGAACTCCCGACCTCAGGTGATCCACCTGCCTTGGCTTCCAAAAGTACTGGCATTAGAGGCTTGAGCCACCGCGCCCGGCCAGCCAGTTTTCAATATTATTCCGAAAAGCCTAAGATAAACCAAAATCAGAAGAAGCCACTGTGAGAGAGTATGTGTGTTTGTAGTAAAAAGGCATTGATTCGTTCTACAAATAATTAGGTTGAGTACCTCCTGTTTCCAGGCCAAATTTCCTGACACCCCTCCAACAAAAACTAGCTTTCAAGAGGGCTCAGGCTGTCACAGGGATTGGCATTCTTTGCAGTAAGTACAACAGTATTGACCTTGAAATTTTTATCGTTGCAAATTGAGTTTCATAAATATGTATCATATGTCTTGGTTCCAGTGGAAAAAAGTCTATTTTTTTTCTATGTGATAGTCTGCCCTTATGATACCCTTATAAAAGAACTTGTCTTTAAGTAATAATTTAGATGTTTACAAAAAATTTAAAATTAACACCTGTCCATGGTACAAAGGTCAGAAGACCCAACGTTCTTAGATGAAAACTGTCCCCTCCCATCCCCATTCCCGGTATCTCCATCCCTCCATTCCCTTCCTGGGCTATCGCTATTACCATTACCGCTATTCTATGCCTACACATTCATAGCTTCATTTATGTGGGTCTTCTTGTTTAAAGACACAAAGGCTTATCTACACATTTTCCTGCGCTTTGCTTTATTTCACTTACTTTATCTTAGAGCTGGTTCCACATCAGTACATAAACTGCCGCTTTGCTCTTTTTTTTTTTTAACGCTGGCAGGATAATTACTCTGAAAGATGGCTTCTAATTTATTTCACCAGTTCCTGGTTTTACGGCTCAGGACGCGAAAAAAGAAGTCTGAGTGAGTCGCACTGGGGTCTCTAGGAATCCCCGTGCTGCCCACCTCCCGAAGTGTTAGGAGGTAAAGTCGCCTCATCGCGCTCCAATGGAGTGCCGTAAAGATGCACACTTGGCCCCGAGGCGGCCCTAACCTCCACCCGCACACAAAGGTGGGTCGCAACCCCGCACGCGTGGACAGGGCCGGCAAGGGAAGGAACCCTCGGGGCCGCTGCCTCCCGCAGCTCCGTGTGTGGGCGCCTCCCGGCGGGCCGCCATCTTGTGCTGCGGCCGCTGCCCCCTCCAGGAGACACCCGGCAACTCCGCGGCGGCCATCTTTGACGAGAAACCTTCGCTGCAACCGCTGCGTCAGACCACCGCGTCTTCCAGGGACAGGAAGCCTCTCCGCATTTGGTGAAGCCACAGGGGAAGCAGTCATCCTGTCGTCTTCTACGGCAAACTCTTCCATTGCCGAGCCAGCATGCTGACGTAATGAGGAAGGCACAAGCCAACACGGCGACTCTACGCCCTCTGGTGGCCGTACCGGAACAGCGGTGCTGTCTGATCTATCCGGGATTCTGCTTCCGGGACCGCTCCGTGGCTGTGAGTGCCGAGCCGGGGCGAGGTGGAGCTCGCTTCCTAGGACTAGAGCTGAGCATGAGCCACGAGCGATGTGGGGGCGTGGCCTGGCGTGGGAGCGTGGACGGGCGTGGCCGCTGGGTTTGGAGTTGGAAAGCTGGGGATGGAGTCCTGCAATTAAGAAGGGCAGGCAGTCCGGGCGTGGTGGCTCACGCCTGTAATTCAAGCACTCTGGAGGCCAAGGCGGGCGGATCACCTGAGATCAGGAGTTCAAGACCAGCCTGAGCAACATGGTGAAACCACATCTTTATTTAAAAAAAAAAAAAAAAAAAAAAAAAAAAAGAAGGGCTGGGGCAGGGCGCGGTGGCTCACACCTGTAATCCTGGCACTTTGGGAGGCAGAGGTGGGTGGATCACCTGACGTCAGGAGTTCTGGCCATCATGGTGAAACCCCACCTTAAAAAAATATATATGTGTATATATATATATAAAAATAATTTAAAAAAAGAAGGGCCGGCCTATAATCCCAGCACTTTGGGAAGCCGAGGTGGGCGGATCACGAGGTCAAGAGTTGGAGACCAGCCTGGCCAAATATGGTGGAACCCCATCTCTACTAAAAATATAAGAATTAGCTGGATGTGGTGGCTCGTATCTGTAATCCCAGCTACTTGGGAGGCTGATGCAGGAGAACTGCTTGCACGCGGGAGGTGGAGTTGCAGGGAGCTGAGATCGCACCACTGCACTATGAGCCTGGGTGACAGAGCAACCCTCTCAAAAAAAAAAAAAAAAAAGTCTACCCAGAGGTTGCTGTGAGGTGAGATCACACCACTGCTCTCCAGCCTGGGTGACAGAGTGAGACTCGGTCTCAAAAAAAAACAAAAAACAAAGAAAAGGCCTCCAGTGGTCTCACTGGTTTCTTTTGTTTCAGTGCCATTGATACCATGTACAGGGGAGGAACTGAGGCTCACCGTTGAGCCTCTCACTTGCCCACTCTGCCAAACCCTGGTAGGGATGGGATTAGAGGCTCCTCGTCTTTCGTGACATGAGACAACAGTGTCTACTCCAAGGGATGGTTGGAAGGGTTAAAATGAGTATTCAGATTACAATGCTGTATTAATAGTGTCCTCTTTTAATAGTAATAATATGGTAGCAACAGTCACGTAGTCTTTACAGTCACGCAGGCATGTATGTAGATGGGGTTCTCACTGTATTAACCAGGCTGGTCTTGAACTCCTGGCCTCAGGCTATCCTTGCCCCTCTGACTCCCTTAGTGCTGGGATTACAGGTGTGAGCCACTGCACCCGCCTGCAGTCTTTTTATTTTTATTTTTTGAGTTGGAGCTTCACTCTTGTTGCCCAGGCTGGAGTACAGTGGCACAATTTTGGCTCACCACAACCTCCATCTCCCGGGTTCAAAGGATTCTCCTGCCTCAGCCTCCTGAGTAGCTGGGATTACAGGCATGCGCCACCATGTCCGCCCAGCTAATTTTGTATTTTTCGTAGAGATGGAGTTTCTCCATGTTGGTCAGCCTGGTCTCGAACTCCCAACTTCAGGTGATCTGCCCACCTCAGCCTCCCAAAATGCTGGGATTACAGGCATGAGCCACCACGCGGGGCTGCAGTCTTTACTCTCACTACAACTCTGTGAGATGGTTAGTACTAGCATTCCCATTTGACAAATGAGGACAGTGAAGAAAGCAGAAGTAACTTGGCCAAGGTCACAGAATAGCTAATAGCAATTCCCAGGTGGTGTGGAGTGGAAGGCTCTGGCCTTAACTGCTACACACTGTCTCTAATAACAAGGCCCTACCCAAGGTATATTCTGGCTTCTAGAGGTTGCAAATAAATGGACCACTCATCTGTTCTTGCAGCCTCCTTCTGATCTACAGTGGGACTTGGCAAAGGCAGGCGTAGTAGGAAAACAAAGAGAAGAGGGTTGGAAGAAGAGAAAAATTCGGCCTCAGAAAACACGAGAGGGAATGGACTAGAAAGGATAGAAACAAATATTTTGGCCAAGTGCAGTGGCTCATACCTGTAATCCCAGCATTGGGAGGGCACAGTAGGTGAATCAGTTGAGGTCAGGAGTTCGAGACCAGCCTGGCCAACATGGTGAAACCCCCTCTCTACTAAAAATACAAAAATAAAAAATAAAAAAATTAGCTGTGCTTAGTGGCACACGCTTGTAATCCCAGTGACTTAGGAGGCTGATACAGGAGAATCGCTTGAAGTTGGGAGGTGGAGGTTGCAGTGAGCCGAGATTGTGCCATTGCACTCCAGTCTGGGTGACAGAACCAGACTCCATCTCATAAAACAAAACAAAACAAAAATTAACCAGGCGTGGTGGTGTGTGCCTGTAATCCCAGCTTCTTTGGAGGCTGAGGCAGGAAAGTTGCTTGAACTCGGGAGGTGAAGGTTGCTGTGAGCCAAGATCCCGACACTGTACTCCAACCTGGGCATTGGAGTACAAAAAAACAAAGAAAGCTTTTGTCCCGATTTCCACCAGAAGTGAAGAAAAGAATGGATTTTAGCTTGAGGAATGGGGAATGGGGATGATAGTACTACACTGCTACTACTACTAAATACTGCTACTACTGCTATGACATTACACAATCATGTCTACTCATAGAAGGTATTAATTTAATCCCAGAAATTCAGGCTGAGATTGGGAAAACTAGGTTCCTTATCCTTGGGAATCTGTTTACTTACCTATAAAACCAGAGTGCAATAAATAAGACTCCCTGTCCTGGCTGCCTAGTCAGGTTGTTAGGAGGAAAGAGAGATTTGGTGTCCTGCACTACCATTCAGAATGGCTCATGATGGGACACTGTGTTTGACCTGGAAGCACCCCCGCTCCCGCTTTGAGTTGTCTCACCTTTCTAGATGCAACCAATGTATATCTTACATATATTGACTGATGTCTAAAATGTGTAAAATCAAGCTATAGCTCCACCACCTTGGGCACACGTTTCTCAGAATCTCCTGTGGCTGTATCACAGGCCATGGTCATTCACATTTGACTCACATTTCAAATATTTTACAGAGTATCACATTTTTTGTTGACTTGGAGGAAAGGATTTGTAGAGGTCTTTACTTTCCCATTCCTACTAATATTATCTTACCCGTGTAATATTTACAGAAGTCTTTACCTTTCTTTTCATCTAGGATGTTTTTATTTTTTTTTTTAGAAAAAGAAAAGGAGAAAGAAAGAAACAGCAAAAGAAAGAAAAAATGAAAGAGAAAGAAAGAGGAAGAGATTTTAGAAAAAGAGAGAAAAGGAGAAAGAAAGAAACTGCAAAAGAAAGAAAAAAATGAA